>JASAOG010000439.1:0-51907 GCA_030265305.1 Biomphalaria pfeifferi
AAAAAACCTGCTGTTGTTTCTTTTCTTGTGCATAAATGTATTAATCTGTTTCTCAATGTAATGTCACAGTTTGATACGCAGCATAGAAGTACAAATTCGCTGTTAGTAGCCAAGCCATTTTATCTTAATTATTTAATTTTTTATTCATCAACATCTAAGTGACTTGATTAATCGAACTAATTAATTAAGGAAAGAAACATCTGCCTTATAGCCTATGTGTAAAAGTTCATTCGTACAGATAATAAAAAAATAAATAAATTGTGTAAGTAAAATAGCAATGTGAAAAAAAAATTGTGTATGTAAGTAAAACAGTAAATGTGAAAAAAAAAATAAATTGGGAAACAATTATGGCAATGCGTGAGCGCAGTGCAAACTCAGTTGCGACCTGCATACGTAAATAATAATGTCTAACTACACATAAAATAAACAAATGTATAACAGCTCGTTTGTTTGTGAACGTCAAAGCTAATTTTGAAATATGTGGAGGTTGTCCTGAAAAGGACAGTGTGTTGTTGGGGGGACTTGGGTGGGAGTGGTGTTGAATGACGATTTATGCCTTGCCACCTGGTGTCTTTTGAGACTTCTTGGGCAGAAGTACGGCTTGGATGTTGGGCAAGACACCACCCTGAGCGATGGTGACGCCAGACAGAAGTTTGTTCAACTCCTCGTCGTTTCTGATGGCCAGCTGAAGGTGACGGGGATTGATTCTTGTCTTCTTGTTGTCTCTGGCAGCGTTGCCAGCCAACTCGAGAACTTCGGCAGCCAAATACTCGAGCACTGCAGCGAGGTAAACAGGGGCGCCGGCACCAACACGCATCAGCATAGTTTCCCCTTTCTCAACAGACGGTGGATACGACCGACTGGAAACTGAAGTCCAGCCCTGGATGAACGAGACTTTGACTTGCCTTTAACTTTGCCTCCTTTACCGCGTCCGGACATTTTCTTATTGTGTATGTAGAGATGAAACAAGGCGCACACAGAAATATGCGAGTGAGACAACAGCGCGCCGCTCGAACCCATTTTATACGAAATCGAGCGGACTTTCGGTTAGTGAGAAAGCAGCGCTCCGATTGGTCCAACGCGGCTCGTACTCTGTCGCGTACTCGCCCGATTTCCACGCCGTTTCGTATATAAAGCGACCGCTTCGTCAGTCCTGCTCAGTTTCGCGTAATCACGCACAGATCGAAAACCATGCCACCCAAAGTATCGTCCAAGGGAGCCAAGAAAGCCGGCAAGGCTAAAGCCGTACGCACCCGGCGATAAGAAGAAGAAGAGGAGAGAAAGGAAAGCTACAGCATCTACATTTACAAAGTGTTGAAACAAGTGCACCCTGACACTGGTATCTCCTCAAAGGCCATGTCAATCATGAACTCTTTTGTGAATGACATCTTTGAGCGCATCTCAGCCGAGGCTAGCCGTTTGGCTCACTACAACAAACGCAGCACCATCACATCTAGGGAGATCCAGACTGCCGTCCGTCTCCTACTCCCTGGTGAGCTGGCCAAGCACGCTGTCAGTGAGGGTACCAAGGCAGTCACCAAGTACACCACTAGCAAATAAAGCAGCCTCCCACCCACCCTCCCCACCCACCCTTTTTTTTTTCTCCCCACACAACGGCCCTTTTTAGGGCCTCCAATTTCTTCACAATTATGCTTGAGGAATGCACAATCTAAACGAGACTAGTTTGTTGTATTCTTTCTGACTGATTCTGGGAAGAAGGGCAAATGAATTATTGCATCAATAAAACAAGCGTGCAAAATCCGTCCTTTATTGTAAGAAATAGCGGGACGAATTACTATTGTTAGGCCTTGGCTAGTGATAGGAAAGAAAAATAATACTAGAGTGATGTAAACGTTTATAAATTGTACATACATGACAAAGGATAGAAGAACACAACACATAACATACGCCAGGTCATTCCCTTATCACGTTCACAAAAGCGAGAGCTTGGCGGTAATTTTTTTTTGTTTTGTTTAATCTAGTAGCAATAGCAGACGACCGCGCCGAGTACGACTAGAGTTGACCAATCAGAAAGCCAACGCTTTAAATAGACCCACAAAACCAAAACAAAAAAATGTGCTGAGAGAAGAAAAAAAAATATACTGCCAGCGGTTGGGTTGGAAAAGAAGAGTGTTTACTTTGAATTTTCTGGTAGGCCATCAATATTAACTGATCACTTAACCCCCTTGCACAATAACAAAGAAACAAACAAAAGGTCTAAAAAATTAAAAAATAACTATATGTACATACTAAACCTCCCAAGGAGTGTCTACGGCCATACCACGTTGAAAATACCGGTTCTCGTCCGATCACCGAAGTCAAGCAACGTCGGGCGTGGTTAGTACTTAGATGGGTGACCGCTTGGGAACACCACGTGTTGTAGACACTTTTTTTTTTTTTTTTTTTCAATATTTAAAAATTATTTATCATTTTCTACATATTATGCCATTAGACGCGCCGCATTTTCTTTTAATTCTTATTTTTTTAACATTAGGGTCATTTTGTTTTCTAAAAATCAAGCCGAGTAATTGGTATAGCTTTAATATTAATAATAACGCCTGTGACTTAAATCCCTAGGAATAGCATACTTAATTTTTAATTTATACTACTGCTATTGAAGATCTTTTGCAAAATCAACGTCGATGTTTAATTAAAACAAATGGTCTAAACACATGTAAGAAAAGTACAGAGCGAGCCAATAGAAATAATTAAAAATAATTATGTGGGCTGTGTCATAAGGTTGGCATTACACATGCATTTGACTCAAGCTTATTCGTGAAAATTTGGGATGGCCCTGATAAGGGCCGGTGTTTTCTTGACAGGTGTGAGATGCAGCGTTTGAGATGGTTTTAACCACCAAAGCCATACAGGGTACGTCCTTGGCGTTTCAATGCGTAGACCACATCCATAGCAGTGACAGTCTTCCTCTTGGCATGCTCGGTGTAGGTGACGGCATCCCTGATGACATTTTCAAGGAAAACCTTTAGGACACCTCTGGTTTCTTCATAGATCAGACCAGAGATACGTTTGACACCAACCTCTGCGAGCAAGACGACGGATGGCAGGCTTAGTGATACCCTGGATGTTATCACGCAATACTTTGCGGTGACGCTTGGCGCCTCCTTTGCTAAGCCCTTTCCACCTTTACCACGTCCAGACATGTTGATGTAGAAGATTTTTACCGAATCGACTGACTGAACGACGCGGGCACACTTCTATTTATACTGACGACGCGCTTGGCTCACTCAACGTGGCGGACGTCGATTGTCATTGGTTACTCCTCGCACTACAGTCCACTAATGGGAACCAATCAGGTTGTAGCTTCAGGGCGCTTACATTCACGAATGAATCACTACCGTACCAAAGAAACTACTCTACCTTTCCCCTCCCTCCCTCTCATCCAAATAACAAAACAAAAGTAGTTCTCCCCACTCCCATCCGAATAGGAAGAGTTCTTTCTCAACGATTTACAGCCATCAAACGTAGTTTTAAATATAATGTTATTCATATCTTGTTGCAAAACACCACCAAGTTTAATTTTGTCTTGCCTCTAATAAAACATTGTTAACTTTTAATAACTAGATATATGGGTCTATTAGAAGGAAATGCCAGAGATAGGCAGCAAAAAAATATACAACGGTATGTGTGTAAGTTTTTTTTTTTTACCACTCATGCAAAATGTATACATATTATAGCTACGGGTGGTGGCAATAAATTACATAACGTCAACTCAAAAGCTAATTTAGGAATATGTGTTGGTCCTAAAAAGGACCGTTGATGGCTGGTTTTGGGGCAAAGAGGGAGGAGTTTGTTTAAGCACGCTCACCACGAATACGTCTGGCAAGCTGGATGTCTTTGGGCATGATTGTGACACGCTTGGCGTGGATGGCACACAAGTTGGTATCTTCAAAGAGACCGACAAGGTAAGCCTCGCTGGCCTCTTGGAGAGCCATAACTGCAGAGCTCTGGAAGCGCAGGTCAGTCTTGAAATCTTGAGCGATCTCACGGACCAAACGTTGGAATGGCAGTTTGCGGATCAGAAGCTCAGTGCTCTTCTGGTAACGACGGATTTCTCTCAGGGCGACAGTGCCGGGCCTGTAACGATGGGGCTTCTTAACACCTCCGGTAGCTGGTGCTGATTTCCTTGCAGCCTTTGTGGCCAGCTGTTTACGTGGTGCCTTACCACCAGTGGATTTACGAGCGGTTTGCTTGGTTCTAGCCATTGCGGAGTTTCGAGCGACTTGATTGAGATCAAGAATGTCTCAGCGCGCGACCGAGTCAAGCTTATATAGGACAGCGTCAGCGTAGATTTAGCCCTGTGCACGACGATTGGTCTATCCGTGAACATCGTTTCTTGATTGGACGTTACATTCTGAACGCTGCTCGCTGCGTCTCGAAAACCAAACTATATCGCCGCGGTACTAATAGTAAGAGCTTTTTTTTTTTTCCCCACCACAAAATTCCTGTATGATCATGAAAAGGAATAAATATTGTCTTTGATAGAGCTAAAGGAACGAAAACGGAGATGTTTAGACGAATCAGTGATATTATTTACAGGACAAAGAAAAACATTATCACCACGTTCACTTTATTGAGGCCAACTTGTCGTATTCTTTTCTCCATTCATCATTCATTGGTTTATCTAGAGGTTCCTCGTTCTGATTGGTACATTCGTTCTGTACTCGGTTGGCCTAGTTAGTTTTAGTTTGCATTGATAGAAGTTTGCGCCAATGTTAATTCTGTCACTTTTTAAGTTGTTGATTACCGATATTAATTTATTTGTGTGTGTGTGTGTGTGTGTTTAAAATAATGAACTAAACACCAAAAAAAGTGTGGTGTCGATTTTTTTCCTTTTTTGAAAGTTAGATATTAAAAACCAAAAAAAAAACAAAAAAAACCTGCTGTTGTTTCTTTTCTTGTGCATAAATGTATTATCTGTTTCTCAATGTAATGTCACAGTTTGATACGCAGCATAGAAGTACAAATTCGCTGTTAGTAGCCAAGCCATTTTATCTTAATTATTTAATTTTTTATTCATCAACATCTAAGTGACTTGATTAATCGAACTAATTAATTAAGGAATGAAACATCTGCCTTATAGCCTATGTGTAAAAGTTCATTCGTACAGATAATAAAAAAATAAATAAATTGTGTAAGTAAAATAGCAATGTGAAAAAAAAATTGTGTATGTAAGTAAAACAGTAAATGTGAAAAAAAAAATAAATTGGGAAACAATTATGGCAATGCGTGAGCGCAGTGCAAACTCAGTTGCGACCTGCATACGTAAATAATAATGTCTAACTACACATAAAATAAACAAATGTATAACAGCTCGTTTGTTTGTGAACGTCAAAGCTAATTTTGAAATATGTGGAGGTTGTCCTGAAAAGGACAGTGTGTTGTTGGGGGGACTTGGGTGGGAGTGGTGTTGAATGACGATTTATGCCTTGCCACCTGGTGTCTTTTGAGACTTCTTGGGCAGAAGTACGGCTTGGATGTTGGGCAAGACACCACCCTGAGCGATGGTGACGCCAGACAGAAGTTTGTTCAACTCCTCGTCGTTTCTGATGGCCAGCTGAAGGTGACGGGGAATGATTCTTGTCTTCTTGTTGTCTCTGGCAGCGTTGCCAGCCAACTCGAGAACTTCGGCAGCCAAATACTCGAGCACTGCAGCGAGGTAAACAGGGGCGCCGGCACCAACACGCTCAGCATAGTTTCCCTTTCTCAACAGACGGTGGATACGACCGACTGGAAACTGAAGTCCAGCCCTGGATGAACGAGACTTTGACTTGCCTTTAACTTTGCCTCCTTTACCGCGTCCGGACATTTTCTTATTGTGTATGTAGAGATGAAACAAGGCGCACACAGAAATATGCGAGTGAGACAACAGCGCGCCGCTCGACCCATTTTATACGAAATCGAGCGGACTTTCGGTTAGTGAGAAAGCAGCGCTCCGATTGGTCCAACGCGCTCGTACTCTGTCGCGTACTCGCCCGATTTCCACGCCGTTTCGTATATAAAGCGACCGCTTCGTCAGTCCTGCTCAGTTTCGCGTATCACGCACAGATCGAAAACCATGCCACCCAAAGTATCGTCCAAGGGAGCCAAGAAAGCCGGCAAGGCTAAAGCCGTACGCACCGGCGATAAGAAGAAGAAGAGGAGGAGAAAGGAAAGCTACAGCATCTACATTTACAAAGTGTTGAAACAAGTGCACCCTGACACTGGTATCTCCTCAAAGGCCATGTCAATCATGAACTCTTTTGTGAATGACATCTTTGAGCGCATCTCAGCCGAGGCTAGCCGTTTGGCTCACTACAACAAACGCAGCACCATCACATCTAGGGAGATCCAGACTGCCGTCCGTCTCCTACTCCCTGGTGAGCTGGCCAAGCACGCTGTCAGTGAGGGTACCAAGGCAGTCACCAAGTACACCACTAGCAAATAAAGCAGCCTCCCACCCACCCACCCACCCACCCTTTTTTTTTTCTCCCCACACAACGGCCCTTTTTAGGGCCTCCAATTTCTTCACAATTATGCTTGAGTAATGCACAATCTAAACGAGACTAGTTTGTTGTATTCTTTCTGACTGATTCTGGGAAGAAGGGCAAATGAATTATTGCATCAATAAAACAAGCGTGCAAAATCCGTCCTTTATTGTAAGAAATAGCGGGACGAATTACTATTGTTAGGCCTTGGCTAGTGATAGGAAAGAAAAATAATACTAGAGTGATGTAAACGTTTATAAATTGTACATACATGACAAAGGATAGAAGAACACAACACATAACATACGCCAGTCATTCCCTTATCACGTTCACAAAAGCGAGAGCTTGGCGGTAATTTTTTTTTGTTTTGTTTAATCTAGTAGCAATAGCAGACGACCGCGCCGAGTACGACTAGAGTTGACCAATCAGAAAGCCAACGCTTTAAATAGACCCACAAAACCAAAACAAAAAATGTGCTGAGAGAAGAAAAAAAAATATACTGCCAGCGGTTGGGTTGGAAAAGAAAGAGTGTTTACTTTGAATTTTCTGGTAGGCCATCAATATTAACTGATCACTTAACCCCCTTGCACAATAACAAAGAAACAAACAAAAGGTCTAAAAAATTAAAAAATAACTATATGTACATACTAAACCTCCCAAGGAGTGTCTACGGCCATACCACGTTGAAAATACCGGTTCTCGTCCGATCACCGAAGTCAAGCAACGTCGGGCGTGGTTAGTACTTAGATGGGTGACCGCTTGGGAACACCACGTGTTGTAGACACTTTTTTTTTTTTTTTTTTTCAATATTTAAAAATTATTTATCATTTTCTACATATTATGCCATTAGACGCGCCGCATTTTCTTTTAATTCTTATTTTTTAACATTAGGGTCATTTTGTTTTCTAAAAATCAAGCCGAGTAATTGGTATAGCTTTAATAATAATAATAACGCCTGTGACTTAAATCCCTAGGAATAGCATACTTAATTTTTAATTTATACTACTGCTATTGAAGATCTTTTGCAAAATCAACGTCGATGTTTAATTAAAACAAATGGTCTAAACACATGTAAGAAAAGTACAGAGCGAGCCAATAGAAATAAATTAAAAATAATTATGTGGCTGTGTCATAAGGTTGGCATTACACATGCATTTGACTCAAGCTTATTCGTGAAAATTTGGGATGGCCCTGATAAGGGCCGGTGTTTTCTTGACAGGTGTGAGATGCAGCGTTTGAGATGGTTTTAACCACCAAAGCCATACAGGGTACGTCCTTGGCGTTTCAATGCGTAGACCACATCCATAGCAGTGACAGTCTTCCTCTTGGCATGCTCGGTGTAGGTGACGGCATCCCTGATGACATTTTCAAGGAAAACCTTTAGGACACCTCTGGTTTCTTCATAGATCAGACCAGAGATACGTTTGACACCACCTCTGCGAGCAAGACGACGGATGGCAGGCTTAGTGATACCCTGGATGTTATCACGCAATACTTTGCGGTGACGCTTGGCGCCTCCTTTGCCTAAGCCCTTTCCACCTTTACCACGTCCAGACATGTTGATGTAGAAGATTTTTACCGAATCGACTGACTGAACGACGCGGGCACACTTCTATTTATACTGACGACGCGCTTGGCTCACTCAACGTGGCGGACGTCGATTGTCATTGGTTACTCCTCGCACTACAGTCCACTAATGGGAACCAATCAGGTTGTAGCTTCAGGGCGCTTACATTCACGAATGAATCACTACCGTACCAAAGAACTACTCTACCTTTCCCCTCCCTCCCTCTCATCCAAATAACAAAACAAAAGTAGTTCTCCCACTCCCATCCGAATAGGAAGAGTTCTTTCTCAACGATTTACAGCCATCAAACGTAGTTTTAAATATAATGTTATTCATATCTTGTTGCAAAACACCACCAAGTTTAATTTGGTCTTGCCTCTAATAAAACATTGTTAACTTTTAATAACTAGATATATGGGTCTATTAGAAGGAAATGCCAGAGATAGGCAGCAAAAAAATATACAACGGTATGTGTGTAAGTTGTTTTTTTTTACCACTCATGCAAAATGTATACATATTATAGCTACGGTGGTGGCAATAAATTACATAACGTCAACTCAAAAGCTAATTTAGGAATATGTGTTGGTCCTAAAAAGGACCGTTGATGGCTGGTTTTGGGGCAAAGAGGGAGGAGTTTGTTTAAGCACGCTCACCACGAATACGTCTGGCAAGCTGGATGTCTTTGGGCATGATTGTGACACGCTTGGCGTGGATGGCACACAAGTTGGTATCTTCAAAGAGACCGACAAGGTAAGCCTCGCTGGCCTCTTGGAGAGCCATAACTGCAGAGCTCTGGAAGCGCAGGTCAGTCTTGAAATCTTGAGCGATCTCACGGACCAAACGTTGGAATGGCAGTTTGCGGATCAGAAGCTCAGTGCTCTTCTGGTAACGACGGATTTCTCTCAGGGCGACAGTGCCGGGCCTGTAACGATGGGGCTTCTTAACACCTCCGGTAGCTGGTGCTGATTTCCTTGCAGCCTTTGTGGCCAGCTGTTTACGTGGTGCCTTACCACCAGTGGATTTACGAGCGGTTTGCTTGGTTCTAGCCATTGCGGAGTTTCGAGCGACTTGATTGAGATCAAGAATGTCTCAGCGCGCGACCGAGTCAAGCTTATATAGGACAGCGTCAGCGTAGATTTAGCCCTGTGCACGACGATTGGTCTATCCGTGAACATCGTTTCTTGATTGGACGTTACATTCTGAACGCTGCTCGCTGCGTCTCGAAAACCAAACTATATCGCCGCGGTACTAATAGTAAGAGCTTTTTTTTTTTTCCCCACCACAAAATTCCTGTATGATCATGAAAAGGAATAAATATTGTCTTTGATAGAGCTAAAGGAACGAAAACGGAGATGTTTAGACGAATCAGTGATATTATTTACAGGACAAAGAAAAACATTATCACCACGTTCACTTTATTGAGGCCAACTTGTCGTATTCTTTTCTCCATTCATCATTCATTGGTTTATCTAGAGGTTCCTCGTTCTGATTGGTACATTCGTTCTGTACTCGGTTGGCCTAGTTAGTTTTAGTTTGCATTGATAGAAGTTTGCGCCAATGTTAATTCTGTCACTTTTTAAGTTGTTGATTACCGATATTAATTTATTTGTGTGTGTGTGTGTGTGTGTGTGTTTAAAATAATGAACTAAACACCAAAAAAAGTGTGGTGTCGATTTTTTTCCTTTTTTGAAAGTTAGATATTAAAAACCAAAAAAAAAACAAAAAAAACCTGCTGTTGTTTCTTTTCTTGTGCATAAATGTATTATCTGTTTCTCAATGTAATGTCACAGTTTGATACGCAGCATAGAAGTACAAATTCGCTGTTAGTAGCCAAGCCATTTTATCTTAATTATTTAATTTTTTATTCATCAACATCTAAGTGACTTGATTAATCGAACTAATTAATTAAGGAATGAAACATCTGCCTTATAGCCTATGTGTAAAAGTTCATTCGTACAGATAATAAAAAAATAAATAAATTGTGTAAGTAAAATAGCAATGTGAAAAAAAAATTGTGTATGTAAGTAAAACAGTAAATGTGAAAAAAAAAATAAATTGGGAAACAATTATGGCAATGCGTGAGCGCAGTGCAAACTCAGTTGCGACCTGCATACGTAAATAATAATGTCTAACTACACATAAAATAAACAAATGTATAACAGCTCGTTTGTTTGTGAACGTCAAAGCTAATTTTGAAATATGTGGAGGTTGTCCTGAAAAGGACAGTGTGTTGTTGGGGGGACTTGGGTGGGAGTGGTGTTGAATGACGATTTATGCCTTGCCACCTGGTGTCTTTTGAGACTTCTTGGGCAGAAGTACGGCTTGGATGTTGGGCAAGACACCACCCTGAGCGATGGTGACGCCAGACAGAAGTTTGTTCAACTCCTCGTCGTTTCTGATGGCCAGCTGAAGGTGACGGGGAATGATTCTTGTCTTCTTGTTGTCTCTGGCAGCGTTGCCAGCCAACTCGAGAACTTCGGCAGCCAAATACTCGAGCACTGCAGCGAGGTAAACAGGGGCGCCGGCACCAACACGCTCAGCATAGTTTCCCTTTCTCAACAGACGGTGGATACGACCGACTGGAAACTGAAGTCCAGCCCTGGATGAACGAGACTTTGACTTGCCTTTAACTTTGCCTCCTTTACCGCGTCCGGACATTTTCTTATTGTGTATGTAGAGATGAAACAAGGCGCACACAGAAATATGCGAGTGAGACAACAGCGCGCCGCTCGACCCATTTTATACGAAATCGAGCGGACTTTCGGTTAGTGAGAAAGCAGCGCTCCGATTGGTCCAACGCGCTCGTACTCTGTCGCGTACTCGCCCGATTTCCACGCCGTTTCGTATATAAAGCGACCGCTTCGTCAGTCCTGCTCAGTTTCGCGTATCACGCACAGATCGAAAACCATGCCACCCAAAGTATCGTCCAAGGGAGCCAAGAAAGCCGGCAAGGCTAAAGCCGTACGCACCGGCGATAAGAAGAAGAAGAGGAGGAGAAAGGAAAGCTACAGCATCTACATTTACAAAGTGTTGAAACAAGTGCACCCTGACACTGGTATCTCCTCAAAGGCCATGTCAATCATGAACTCTTTTGTGAATGACATCTTTGAGCGCATCTCAGCCGAGGCTAGCCGTTTGGCTCACTACAACAAACGCAGCACCATCACATCTAGGGAGATCCAGACTGCCGTCCGTCTCCTACTCCCTGGTGAGCTGGCCAAGCACGCTGTCAGTGAGGGTACCAAGGCAGTCACCAAGTACACCACTAGCAAATAAAGCAGCCTCCCACCCACCCACCCACCCACCCTTTTTTTTTTCTCCCCACACAACGGCCCTTTTTAGGGCCTCCAATTTCTTCACAATTATGCTTGAGTAATGCACAATCTAAACGAGACTAGTTTGTTGTATTCTTTCTGACTGATTCTGGGAAGAAGGGCAAATGAATTATTGCATCAATAAAACAAGCGTGCAAAATCCGTCCTTTATTGTAAGAAATAGCGGGACGAATTACTATTGTTAGGCCTTGGCTAGTGATAGGAAAGAAAAATAATACTAGAGTGATGTAAACGTTTATAAATTGTACATACATGACAAAGGATAGAAGAACACAACACATAACATACGCCAGTCATTCCCTTATCACGTTCACAAAAGCGAGAGCTTGGCGGTAATTTTTTTTTGTTTTGTTTAATCTAGTAGCAATAGCAGACGACCGCGCCGAGTACGACTAGAGTTGACCAATCAGAAAGCCAACGCTTTAAATAGACCCACAAAACCAAAACAAAAAATGTGCTGAGAGAAGAAAAAAAAATATACTGCCAGCGGTTGGGTTGGAAAAGAAAGAGTGTTTACTTTGAATTTTCTGGTAGGCCATCAATATTAACTGATCACTTAACCCCCTTGCACAATAACAAAGAAACAAACAAAAGGTCTAAAAAATTAAAAAATAACTATATGTACATACTAAACCTCCCAAGGAGTGTCTACGGCCATACCACGTTGAAAATACCGGTTCTCGTCCGATCACCGAAGTCAAGCAACGTCGGGCGTGGTTAGTACTTAGATGGGTGACCGCTTGGGAACACCACGTGTTGTAGACACTTTTTTTTTTTTTTTTTTTCAATATTTAAAAATTATTTATCATTTTCTACATATTATGCCATTAGACGCGCCGCATTTTCTTTTAATTCTTATTTTTTAACATTAGGGTCATTTTGTTTTCTAAAAATCAAGCCGAGTAATTGGTATAGCTTTAATAATAATAATAACGCCTGTGACTTAAATCCCTAGGAATAGCATACTTAATTTTTAATTTATACTACTGCTATTGAAGATCTTTTGCAAAATCAACGTCGATGTTTAATTAAAACAAATGGTCTAAACACATGTAAGAAAAGTACAGAGCGAGCCAATAGAAATAAATTAAAAATAATTATGTGGCTGTGTCATAAGGTTGGCATTACACATGCATTTGACTCAAGCTTATTCGTGAAAATTTGGGATGGCCCTGATAAGGGCCGGTGTTTTCTTGACAGGTGTGAGATGCAGCGTTTGAGATGGTTTTAACCACCAAAGCCATACAGGGTACGTCCTTGGCGTTTCAATGCGTAGACCACATCCATAGCAGTGACAGTCTTCCTCTTGGCATGCTCGGTGTAGGTGACGGCATCCCTGATGACATTTTCAAGGAAAACCTTTAGGACACCTCTGGTTTCTTCATAGATCAGACCAGAGATACGTTTGACACCACCTCTGCGAGCAAGACGACGGATGGCAGGCTTAGTGATACCCTGGATGTTATCACGCAATACTTTGCGGTGACGCTTGGCGCCTCCTTTGCCTAAGCCCTTTCCACCTTTACCACGTCCAGACATGTTGATGTAGAAGATTTTTACCGAATCGACTGACTGAACGACGCGGGCACACTTCTATTTATACTGACGACGCGCTTGGCTCACTCAACGTGGCGGACGTCGATTGTCATTGGTTACTCCTCGCACTACAGTCCACTAATGGGAACCAATCAGGTTGTAGCTTCAGGGCGCTTACATTCACGAATGAATCACTACCGTACCAAAGAACTACTCTACCTTTCCCCTCCCTCCCTCTCATCCAAATAACAAAACAAAAGTAGTTCTCCCACTCCCATCCGAATAGGAAGAGTTCTTTCTCAACGATTTACAGCCATCAAACGTAGTTTTAAATATAATGTTATTCATATCTTGTTGCAAAACACCACCAAGTTTAATTTTGTCTTGCCTCTAATAAAACATTGTTAACTTTTAATAACTAGATATATGGGTCTATTAGAAGGAAATGCCAGAGATAGGCAGCAAAAAAATATACAACGGTATGTGTGTAAGTTTTTTTTTTTTACCACTCATGCAAAATGTATACATATTATAGCTACGGTGGTGGCAATAAATTACATAACGTCAACTCAAAAGCTAATTTAGGAATATGTGTTGGTCCTAAAAAGGACCGTTGATGGCTGGTTTTGGGGCAAAGAGGGAGGAGTTTGTTTAAGCACGCTCACCACGAATACGTCTGGCAAGCTGGATGTCTTTGGGCATGATTGTGACACGCTTGGCGTGGATGGCACACAAGTTGGTATCTTCAAAGAGACCGACAAGGTAAGCCTCGCTGGCCTCTTGGAGAGCCATAACTGCAGAGCTCTGGAAGCGCAGGTCAGTCTTGAAATCTTGAGCGATCTCACGGACCAAACGTTGGAATGGCAGTTTGCGGATCAGAAGCTCAGTGCTCTTCTGGTAACGACGGATTTCTCTCAGGGCGACAGTGCCGGGCCTGTAACGATGGGGCTTCTTAACACCTCCGGTAGCTGGTGCTGATTTCCTTGCAGCCTTTGTGGCCAGCTGTTTACGTGGTGCCTTACCACCAGTGGATTTACGAGCGGTTTGCTTGGTTCTAGCCATTGCGGAGTTTCGAGCGACTTGATTGAGATCAAGAATGTCTCAGCGCGCGACCGAGTCAAGCTTATATAGGACAGCGTCAGCGTAGATTTAGCCCTGTGCACGACGATTGGTCTATCCGTGAACATCGTTTCTTGATTGGACGTTACATTCTGAACGCTGCTCGCTGCGTCTCGAAAACCAAACTATATCGCCGCGGTACTAATAGTAAGAGCTTTTTTTTTTTCCCCACCACAAAATTCCTGTATGATCATGAAAAGGAATAAATATTGTCTTTGATAGAGCTAAAGGAACGAAAACGGAGATGTTTAGACGAATCAGTGATATTATTTACAGGACAAAGAAAAACATTATCACCACGTTCACTTTATTGAGGCCAACTTGTCGTATTCTTTTCTCCATTCATCATTCATTGGTTTATCTAGAGGTTCCTCGTTCTGATTGGTACATTCGTTCTGTACTCGGTTGGCCTAGTTAGTTTTAGTTTGCATTGATAGAAGTTTGCGCCAATGTTAATTCTGTCACTTTTTAAGTTGTTGATTACCGATATTAATTTATTTGTGTGTGTGTGTGTGTGTGTGTGTTTAAAATAATGAACTAAACACCAAAAAAAGTGTGGTGTCGATTTTTTTCCTTTTTTGAAAGTTAGATATTAAAAACCAAAAAAAAAACAAAAAAAACCTGCTGTTGTTTCTTTTCTTGTGCATAAATGTATTATCTGTTTCTCAATGTAATGTCACAGTTTGATACGCAGCATAGAAGTACAAATTCGCTGTTAGTAGCCAAGCCATTTTATCTTAATTATTTAATTTTTTATTCATCAACATCTAAGTGACTTGATTAATCGAACTAATTAATTAAGGAATGAAACATCTGCCTTATAGCCTATGTGTAAAAGTTCATTCGTACAGATAATAAAAAAATAAATAAATTGTGTAAGTAAAATAGCAATGTGAAAAAAAAATTGTGTATGTAAGTAAAACAGTAAATGTGAAAAAAAAAATAAATTGGGAAACAATTATGGCAATGCGTGAGCGCAGTGCAAACTCAGTTGCGACCTGCATACGTAAATAATAATGTCTAACTACACATAAAATAAACAAATGTATAACAGCTCGTTTGTTTGTGAACGTCAAAGCTAATTTTGAAATATGTGGAGGTTGTCCTGAAAAGGACAGTGTGTTGTTGGGGGGACTTGGGTGGGAGTGGTGTTGAATGACGATTTATGCCTTGCCACCTGGTGTCTTTTGAGACTTCTTGGGCAGAAGTACGGCTTGGATGTTGGGCAAGACACCACCCTGAGCGATGGTGACGCCAGACAGAAGTTTGTTCAACTCCTCGTCGTTTCTGATGGCCAGCTGAAGGTGACGGGGAATGATTCTTGTCTTCTTGTTGTCTCTGGCAGCGTTGCCAGCCAACTCGAGAACTTCGGCAGCCAAATACTCGAGCACTGCAGCGAGGTAAACAGGGGCGCCGGCACCAACACGCTCAGCATAGTTTCCCTTTCTCAACAGACGGTGGATACGACCGACTGGAAACTGAAGTCCAGCCCTGGATGAACGAGACTTTGACTTGCCTTTAACTTTGCCTCCTTTACCGCGTCCGGACATTTTCTTATTGTGTATGTAGAGATGAAACAAGGCGCACACAGAAATATGCGAGTGAGACAACAGCGCGCCGCTCGACCCATTTTATACGAAATCGAGCGGACTTTCGGTTAGTGAGAAAGCAGCGCTCCGATTGGTCCAACGCGCTCGTACTCTGTCGCGTACTCGCCCGATTTCCACGCCGTTTCGTATATAAAGCGACCGCTTCGTCAGTCCTGCTCAGTTTCGCGTATCACGCACAGATCGAAAACCATGCCACCCAAAGTATCGTCCAAGGGAGCCAAGAAAGCCGGCAAGGCTAAAGCCGTACGCACCGGCGATAAGAAGAAGAAGAGGAGGAGAAAGGAAAGCTACAGCATCTACATTTACAAAGTGTTGAAACAAGTGCACCCTGACACTGGTATCTCCTCAAAGGCCATGTCAATCATGAACTCTTTTGTGAATGACATCTTTGAGCGCATCTCAGCCGAGGCTAGCCGTTTGGCTCACTACAACAAACGCAGCACCATCACATCTAGGGAGATCCAGACTGCCGTCCGTCTCCTACTCCCTGGTGAGCTGGCCAAGCACGCTGTCAGTGAGGGTACCAAGGCAGTCACCAAGTACACCACTAGCAAATAAAGCAGCCTCCCACCCACCCACCCACCCACCCTTTTTTTTTCTCCCCACACAACGGCCCTTTTTAGGGCCTCCAATTTCTTCACAATTATGCTTGAGTAATGCACAATCTAAACGAGACTAGTTTGTTGTATTCTTTCTGACTGATTCTGGGAAGAAGGGCAAATGAATTATTGCATCAATAAAACAAGCGTGCAAAATCCGTCCTTTATTGTAAGAAATAGCGGGACGAATTACTATTGTTAGGCCTTGGCTAGTGATAGGAAAGAAAAATAATACTAGAGTGATGTAAACGTTTATAAATTGTACATACATGACAAAGGATAGAAGAACACAACACATAACATACGCCAGTCATTCCCTTATCACGTTCACAAAAGCGAGAGCTTGGCGGTAATTTTTTTTTGTTTTGTTTAATCTAGTAGCAATAGCAGACGACCGCGCCGAGTACGACTAGAGTTGACCAATCAGAAAGCCAACGCTTTAAATAGACCCACAAAACCAAAACAAAAAATGTGCTGAGAGAAGAAAAAAAAATATACTGCCAGCGGTTGGGTTGGAAAAGAAAGAGTCTTTACTTTGAATTTTCTGGTAGGCCATCAATATTAACTGATCACTTAACCCCCTTGCACAATAACAAAGAAACAAACAAAAGGTCTAAAAAATAAAAAAATAACTATATGTACATACTAAACCTCCCAAGGAGTGTCTACGGCCATACCACGTTGAAAATACCGGTTCTCGTCCGATCACCGAAGTCAAGCAACGTCGGGCGTGGTTAGTACTTAGATGGGTGACCGCTTGGGAACACCACGTGTTGTAGACACTTTTTTTTTTTTTTTTTTTCAATATTTAAAAATTATTTATCATTTTCTACATATTATGCCATTAGACGCGCCGCATTTTCTTTTAATTCTTATTTTTTAACATTAGGGTCATTTTGTTTTCTAAAAATCAAGCCGAGTAATTGGTATAGCTTTAATAATAATAATAACGCCTGTGACTTAAATCCCTAGGAATAGCATACTTAATTTTTAATTTATACTACTGCTATTGAAGATCTTTTGCAAAATCAACGTCGATGTTTAATTAAAACAAATGGTCTAAACACATGTAAGAAAAGTACAGAGCGAGCCAATAGAAATAAATTAAAAATAATTATGTGGCTGTGTCATAAGGTTGGCATTACACATGCATTTGACTCAAGCTTATTCGTGAAAATTTGGGATGGCCCTGATAAGGGCCGGTGTTTTCTTGACAGGTGTGAGATGCAGCGTTTGAGATGGTTTTAACCACCAAAGCCATACAGGGTACGTCCTTGGCGTTTCAATGCGTAGACCACATCCATAGCAGTGACAGTCTTCCTCTTGGCATGCTCGGTGTAGGTGACGGCATCCCTGATGACATTTTCAAGGAAAACCTTTAGGACACCTCTGGTTTCTTCATAGATCAGACCAGAGATACGTTTGACACCACCTCTGCGAGCAAGACGACGGATGGCAGGCTTAGTGATACCCTGGATGTTATCACGCAATACTTTGCGGTGACGCTTGGCGCCTCCTTTGCCTAAGCCCTTTCCACCTTTACCACGTCCAGACATGTTGATGTAGAAGATTTTTACCGAATCGACTGACTGAACGACGCGGGCACACTTCTATTTATACTGACGACGCGCTTGGCTCACTCAACGTGGCGGACGTCGATTGTCATTGGTTACTCCTCGCACTACAGTCCACTAATGGGAACCAATCAGGTTGTAGCTTCAGGGCGCTTACATTCACGAATGAATCACTACCGTACCAAAGAACTACTCTACCTTTCCCCTCCCTCCCTCTCATCCAAATAACAAAACAAAAGTAGTTCTCCCACTCCCATCCGAATAGGAAGAGTTCTTTCTCAACGATTTACAGCCATCAAACGTAGTTTTAAATATAATGTTATTCATATCTTGTTGCAAAACACCACCAAGTTTAATTTGGTCTTGCCTCTAATAAAACATTGTTAACTTTTAATAACTAGATATATGGGTCTATTAGAAGGAAATGCCAGAGATAGGCAGCAAAAAAATATACAACGGTATGTGTGTAAGTTGTTTTTTTTTACCACTCATGCAAAATGTATACATATTATAGCTACGGTGGTGGCAATAAATTACATAACGTCAACTCAAAAGCTAATTTAGGAATATGTGTTGGTCCTAAAAAGGACCGTTGATGGCTGGTTTTGGGGCAAAGAGGGAGGAGTTTGTTTAAGCACGCTCACCACGAATACGTCTGGCAAGCTGGATGTCTTTGGGCATGATTGTGACACGCTTGGCGTGGATGGCACACAAGTTGGTATCTTCAAAGAGACCGACAAGGTAAGCCTCGCTGGCCTCTTGGAGAGCCATAACTGCAGAGCTCTGGAAGCGCAGGTCAGTCTTGAAATCTTGAGCGATCTCACGGACCAAACGTTGGAATGGCAGTTTGCGGATCAGAAGCTCAGTGCTCTTCTGGTAACGACGGATTTCTCTCAGGGCGACAGTGCCGGGCCTGTAACGATGGGGCTTCTTAACACCTCCGGTAGCTGGTGCTGATTTCCTTGCAGCCTTTGTGGCCAGCTGTTTACGTGGTGCCTTACCACCAGTGGATTTACGAGCGGTTTGCTTGGTTCTAGCCATTGCGGAGTTTCGAGCGACTTGATTGAGATCAAGAATGTCTCAGCGCGCGACCGAGTCAAGCTTATATAGGACAGCGTCAGCGTAGATTTAGCCCTGTGCACGACGATTGGTCTATCCGTGAACATCGTTTCTTGATTGGACGTTACATTCTGAACGCTGCTCGCTGCGTCTCGAAAACCAAACTATATCGCCGCGGTACTAATAGTAAGAGCTTTTTTTTTTTTCCCCACCACAAAATTCCTGTATGATCATGAAAAGGAATAAATATTGTCTTTGATAGAGCTAAAGGAACGAAAACGGAGATGTTTAGACGAATCAGTGATATTATTTACAGGACAAAGAAAAACATTATCACCACGTTCACTTTATTGAGGCCAACTTGTCGTATTCTTTTCTCCATTCATCATTCATTGGTTTATCTAGAGGTTCCTCGTTCTGATTGGTACATTCGTTCTGTACTCGGTTGGCCTAGTTAGTTTTAGTTTGCATTGATAGAAGTTTGCGCCAATGTTAATTCTGTCACTTTTTAAGTTGTTGATTACCGATATTAATTTATTTGTGTGTGTGTGTGTGTGTGTTTAAAATAATGAACTAAACACCAAAAAAAGTGTGGTGTCGATTTTTTTCCTTTTTTGAAAGTTAGATATTAAAAACCAAAAAAAAAACAAAAAAAACCTGCTGTTGTTTCTTTTCTTGTGCATAAATGTATTATCTGTTTCTCAATGTAATGTCACAGTTTGATACGCAGCATAGAAGTACAAATTCGCTGTTAGTAGCCAAGCCATTTTATCTTAATTATTTAATTTTTTATTCATCAACATCTAAGTGACTTGATTAATCGAACTAATTAATTAAGGAATGAAACATCTGCCTTATAGCCTATGTGTAAAAGTTCATTCGTACAGATAATAAAAAAATAAATAAATTGTGTAAGTAAAATAGCAATGTGAAAAAAAAATTGTGTATGTAAGTAAAACAGTAAATGTGAAAAAAAAAATAAATTGGGAAACAATTATGGCAATGCGTGAGCGCAGTGCAAACTCAGTTGCGACCTGCATACGTAAATAATAATGTCTAACTACACATAAAATAAACAAATGTATAACAGCTCGTTTGTTTGTGAACGTCAAAGCTAATTTTGAAATATGTGGAGGTTGTCCTGAAAAGGACAGTGTGTTGTTGGGGGGACTTGGGTGGGAGTGGTGTTGAATGACGATTTATGCCTTGCCACCTGGTGTCTTTTGAGACTTCTTGGGCAGAAGTACGGCTTGGATGTTGGGCAAGACACCACCCTGAGCGATGGTGACGCCAGACAGAAGTTTGTTCAACTCCTCGTCGTTTCTGATGGCCAGCTGAAGGTGACGGGGAATGATTCTTGTCTTCTTGTTGTCTCTGGCAGCGTTGCCAGCCAACTCGAGAACTTCGGCAGCCAAATACTCGAGCACTGCAGCGAGGTAAACAGGGGCGCCGGCACCAACACGCTCAGCATAGTTTCCCTTTCTCAACAGACGGTGGATACGACCGACTGGAAACTGAAGTCCAGCCCTGGATGAACGAGACTTTGACTTGCCTTTAACTTTGCCTCCTTTACCGCGTCCGGACATTTTCTTATTGTGTATGTAGAGATGAAACAAGGCGCACACAGAAATATGCGAGTGAGACAACAGCGCGCCGCTCGACCCATTTTATACGAAATCGAGCGGACTTTCGGTTAGTGAGAAAGCAGCGCTCCGATTGGTCCAACGCGCTCGTACTCTGTCGCGTACTCGCCCGATTTCCACGCCGTTTCGTATATAAAGCGACCGCTTCGTCAGTCCTGCTCAGTTTCGCGTATCACGCACAGATCGAAAACCATGCCACCCAAAGTATCGTCCAAGGGAGCCAAGAAAGCCGGCAAGGCTAAAGCCGTACGCACCGGCGATAAGAAGAAGAAGAGGAGGAGAAAGGAAAGCTACAGCATCTACATTTACAAAGTGTTGAAACAAGTGCACCCTGACACTGGTATCTCCTCAAAGGCCATGTCAATCATGAACTCTTTTGTGAATGACATCTTTGAGCGCATCTCAGCCGAGGCTAGCCGTTTGGCTCACTACAACAAACGCAGCACCATCACATCTAGGGAGATCCAGACTGCCGTCCGTCTCCTACTCCCTGGTGAGCTGGCCAAGCACGCTGTCAGTGAGGGTACCAAGGCAGTCACCAAGTACACCACTAGCAAATAAAGCAGCCTCCCACCCACCCACCCACCCACCCTTTTTTTTTTCTCCCCACACAACGGCCCTTTTTAGGGCCTCCAATTTCTTCACAATTATGCTTGAGTAATGCACAATCTAAACGAGACTAGTTTGTTGTATTCTTTCTGACTGATTCTGGGAAGAAGGGCAAATGAATTATTGCATCAATAAAACAAGCGTGCAAAATCCGTCCTTTATTGTAAGAAATAGCGGGACGAATTACTATTGTTAGGCCTTGGCTAGTGATAGGAAAGAAAAATAATACTAGAGTGATGTAAACGTTTATAAATTGTACATACATGACAAAGGATAGAAGAACACAACACATAACATACGCCAGTCATTCCCTTATCACGTTCACAAAAGCGAGAGCTTGGCGGTAATTTTTTTTTGTTTTGTTTAATCTAGTAGCAATAGCAGACGACCGCGCCGAGTACGACTAGAGTTGACCAATCAGAAAGCCAACGCTTTAAATAGACCCACAAAACCAAAACAAAAAATGTGCTGAGAGAAGAAAAAAAAATATACTGCCAGCGGTTGGGTTGGAAAAGAAAGAGTGTTTACTTTGAATTTTCTGGTAGGCCATCAATATTAACTGATCACTTAACCCCCTTGCACAATAACAAAGAAACAAACAAAAGGTCTAAAAAATTAAAAAATAACTATATGTACATACTAAACCTCCCAAGGAGTGTCTACGGCCATACCACGTTGAAAATACCGGTTCTCGTCCGATCACCGAAGTCAAGCAACGTCGGGCGTGGTTAGTACTTAGATGGGTGACCGCTTGGGAACACCACGTGTTGTAGACACTTTTTTTTTTTTTTTTTTTCAATATTTAAAAATTATTTATCATTTTCTACATATTATGCCATTAGACGCGCCGCATTTTCTTTTAATTCTTATTTTTTAACATTAGGGTCATTTTGTTTTCTAAAAATCAAGCCGAGTAATTGGTATAGCTTTAATAATAATAATAACGCCTGTGACTTAAATCCCTAGGAATAGCATACTTAATTTTTAATTTATACTACTGCTATTGAAGATCTTTTGCAAAATCAACGTCGATGTTTAATTAAAACAAATGGTCTAAACACATGTAAGAAAAGTACAGAGCGAGCCAATAGAAATAAATTAAAAATAATTATGTGGCTGTGTCATAAGGTTGGCATTACACATGCATTTGACTCAAGCTTATTCGTGAAAATTTGGGATGGCCCTGATAAGGGCCGGTGTTTTCTTGACAGGTGTGAGATGCAGCGTTTGAGATGGTTTTAACCACCAAAGCCATACAGGGTACGTCCTTGGCGTTTCAATGCGTAGACCACATCCATAGCAGTGACAGTCTTCCTCTTGGCATGCTCGGTGTAGGTGACGGCATCCCTGATGACATTTTCAAGGAAAACCTTTAGGACACCTCTGGTTTCTTCATAGATCAGACCAGAGATACGTTTGACACCACCTCTGCGAGCAAGACGACGGATGGCAGGCTTAGTGATACCCTGGATGTTATCACGCAATACTTTGCGGTGACGCTTGGCGCCTCCTTTGCCTAAGCCCTTTCCACCTTTACCACGTCCAGACATGTTGATGTAGAAGATTTTTACCGAATCGACTGACTGAACGACGCGGGCACACTTCTATTTATACTGACGACGCGCTTGGCTCACTCAACGTGGCGGACGTCGATTGTCATTGGTTACTCCTCGCACTACAGTCCACTAATGGGAACCAATCAGGTTGTAGCTTCAGGGCGCTTACATTCACGAATGAATCACTACCGTACCAAAGAACTACTCTACCTTTCCCCTCCCTCCCTCTCATCCAAATAACAAAACAAAAGTAGTTCTCCCACTCCCATCCGAATAGGAAGAGTTCTTTCTCAACGATTTACAGCCATCAAACGTAGTTTTAAATATAATGTTATTCATATCTTGTTGCAAAACACCACCAAGTTTAATTTGGTCTTGCCTCTAATAAAACATTGTTAACTTTTAATAACTAGATATATGGGTCTATTAGAAGGAAATGCCAGAGATAGGCAGCAAAAAAATATACAACGGTATGTGTGTAAGTTGTTTTTTTTTACCACTCATGCAAAATGTATACATATTATAGCTACGGTGGTGGCAATAAATTACATAACGTCAACTCAAAAGCTAATTTAGGAATATGTGTTGGTCCTAAAAAGGACCGTTGATGGCTGGTTTTGGGGCAAAGAGGGAGGAGTTTGTTTAAGCACGCTCACCACGAATACGTCTGGCAAGCTGGATGTCTTTGGGCATGATTGTGACACGCTTGGCGTGGATGGCACACAAGTTGGTATCTTCAAAGAGACCGACAAGGTAAGCCTCGCTGGCCTCTTGGAGAGCCATAACTGCAGAGCTCTGGAAGCGCAGGTCAGTCTTGAAATCTTGAGCGATCTCACGGACCAAACGTTGGAATGGCAGTTTGCGGATCAGAAGCTCAGTGCTCTTCTGGTAACGACGGATTTCTCTCAGGGCGACAGTGCCGGGCCTGTAACGATGGGGCTTCTTAACACCTCCGGTAGCTGGTGCTGATTTCCTTGCAGCCTTTGTGGCCAGCTGTTTACGTGGTGCCTTACCACCAGTGGATTTACGAGCGGTTTGCTTGGTTCTAGCCATTGCGGAGTTTCGAGCGACTTGATTGAGATCAAGAATGTCTCAGCGCGCGACCGAGTCAAGCTTATATAGGACAGCGTCAGCGTAGATTTAGCCCTGTGCACGACGATTGGTCTATCCGTGAACATCGTTTCTTGATTGGACGTTACATTCTGAACGCTGCTCGCTGCGTCTCGAAAACCAAACTATATCGCCGCGGTACTAATAGTAAGAGCTTTTTTTTTTTTCCCCACCACAAAATTCCTGTATGATCATGAAAAGGAATAAATATTGTCTTTGATAGAGCTAAAGGAACGAAAACGGAGATGTTTAGACGAATCAGTGATATTATTTACAGGACAAAGAAAAACATTATCACCACGTTCACTTTATTGAGGCCAACTTGTCGTATTCTTTTCTCCATTCATCATTCATTGGTTTATCTAGAGGTTCCTCGTTCTGATTGGTACATTCGTTCTGTACTCGGTTGGCCTAGTTAGTTTTAGTTTGCATTGATAGAAGTTTGCGCCAATGTTAATTCTGTCACTTTTTAAGTTGTTGATTACCGATATTAATTTATTTGTGTGTGTGTGTGTGTGTGTTTAAAATAATGAACTAAACACCAAAAAAAGTGTGGTGTCGATTTTTTTCCTTTTTTGAAAGTTAGATATTAAAAACCAAAAAAAAAACAAAAAAAACCTGCTGTTGTTTCTTTTCTTGTGCATAAATGTATTATCTGTTTCACAATGTAATGTCACAGTTTGATACGCAGCATAGAAGTACAAATTCGCTGTTAGTAGCCAAGCCATTTTATCTTAATTATTTAATTTTTTATTCATCAACATCTAAGTGACTTGATTAATCGAACTAATTAATTAAGGAATGAAACATCTGCCTTATAGCCTATGTGTAAAAGTTCATTCGTACAGATAATAAAAAAATAAATAAATTGTGTAAGTAAAATAGCAATGTGAAAAAAAAAATTGTGTATGTAAGTAAAACAGTAAATGTGAAAAAAAAAATAAATTGGGAAACAATTATGGCAATGCGTGAGCGCAGTGCAAACTCAGTTGCGACCTGCATACGTAAATAATAATGTCTAACTACACATAAAATAAACAAATGTATAACAGCTCGTTTGTTTGTGAACGTCAAAGCTAATTTTGAAATATGTGGAGGTTGTCCTGAAAAGGACAGTGTGTTGTTGGGGGGACTTGGGTGGGAGTGGTGTTGAATGACGATTTATGCCTTGCCACCTGGTGTCTTTTGAGACTTCTTGGGCAGAAGTACGGCTTGGATGTTGGGCAAGACACCACCCTGAGCGATGGTGACGCCAGACAGAAGTTTGTTCAACTCCTCGTCGTTTCTGATGGCCAGCTGAAGGTGACGGGGAATGATTCTTGTCTTCTTGTTGTCTCTGGCAGCGTTGCCAGCCAACTCGAGAACTTCGGCAGCCAAATACTCGAGCACTGCAGCGAGGTAAACAGGGGCGCCGGCACCAACACGCTCAGCATAGTTTCCCTTTCTCAACAGACGGTGGATACGACCGACTGGAAACTGAAGTCCAGCCCTGGATGAACGAGACTTTGACTTGCCTTTAACTTTGCCTCCTTTACCGCGTCCGGACATTTTCTTATTGTGTATGTAGAGATGAAACAAGGCGCACACAGAAATATGCGAGTGAGACAACAGCGCGCCGCTCGACCCATTTTATACGAAATCGAGCGGACTTTCGGTTAGTGAGAAAGCAGCGCTCCGATTGGTCCAACGCGCTCGTACTCTGTCGCGTACTCGCCCGATTTCCACGCCGTTTCGTATATAAAGCGACCGCTTCGTCAGTCCTGCTCAGTTTCGCGTATCACGCACAGATCGAAAACCATGCCACCCAAAGTATCGTCCAAGGGAGCCAAGAAAGCCGGCAAGGCTAAAGCCGTACGCACCGGCGATAAGAAGAAGAAGAGGAGGAGAAAGGAAAGCTACAGCATCTACATTTACAAAGTGTTGAAACAAGTGCACCCTGACACTGGTATCTCCTCAAAGGCCATGTCAATCATGAACTCTTTTGTGAATGACATCTTTGAGCGCATCTCAGCCGAGGCTAGCCGTTTGGCTCACTACAACAAACGCAGCACCATCACATCTAGGGAGATCCAGACTGCCGTCCGTCTCCTACTCCCTGGTGAGCTGGCCAAGCACGCTGTCAGTGAGGGTACCAAGGCAGTCACCAAGTACACCACTAGCAAATAAAGCAGCCTCCCACCCACCCACCCACCCACCCTTTTTTTTTTCTCCCCACACAACGGCCCTTTTTAGGGCCTCCAATTTCTTCACAATTATGCTTGAGTAATGCACAATCTAAACGAGACTAGTTTGTTGTATTCTTTCTGACTGATTCTGGGAAGAAGGGCAAATGAATTATTGCATCAATAAAACAAGCGTGCAAAATCCGTCCTTTATTGTAAGAAATAGCGGGACGAATTACTATTGTTAGGCCTTGGCTAGTGATAGGAAAGAAAAATAATACTAGAGTGATGTAAACGTTTATAAATTGTACATACATGACAAAGGATAGAAGAACACAACACATAACATACGCCAGTCATTCCCTTATCACGTTCACAAAAGCGAGAGCTTGGCGGTAATTTTTTTTTGTTTTGTTTAATCTAGTAGCAATAGCAGACGACCGCGCCGAGTACGACTAGAGTTGACCAATCAGAAAGCCAACGCTTTAAATAGACCCACAAAACCAAAACAAAAAATGTGCTGAGAGAAGAAAAAAAAATATACTGCCAGCGGTTGGGTTGGAAAAGAAAGAGTGTTTACTTTGAATTTTCTGGTAGGCCATCAATATTAACTGATCACTTAACCCCCTTGCACAATAACAAAGAAACAAACAAAAGGTCTAAAAAATTAAAAAATAACTATATGTACATACTAAACCTCCCAAGGAGTGTCTACGGCCATACCACGTTGAAAATACCGGTTCTCGTCCGATCACCGAAGTCAAGCAACGTCGGGCGTGGTTAGTACTTAGATGGGTGACCGCTTGGTAACACCACGTGTTGTAGACACTTTTTTTTTTTTTTTTTTTTCAATATTTAAAAATTATTTATCATTTTCTACATATTATGCCATTAGACGCGCCGCATTTTCTTTTAATTCTTATTTTTTAACATTAGGGTCATTTTGTTTTCTAAAAATCAAGCCGAGTAATTGGTATAGCTTTAATAATAATAATAACGCCTGTGACTTAAATCCCTAGGAATAGCATACTTAATTTTTAATTTATACTACTGCTATTGAAGATCTTTTGCAAAATCAACGTCGATGTTTAATTAAAACAAATGGTCTAAACACATGTAAGAAAAGTACAGAGCGAGCCAATAGAAATAAATTAAAAATAATTATGTGGCTGTGTCATAAGGTTGGCATTACACATGCATTTGACTCAAGCTTATTCGTGAAAATTTGGGATGGCCCTGATAAGGGCCGGTGTTTTCTTGACAGGTGTGAGATGCAGCGTTTGAGATGGTTTTAACCACCAAAGCCATACAGGGTACGTCCTTGGCGTTTCAATGCGTAGACCACATCCATAGCAGTGACAGTCTTCCTCTTGGCATGCTCGGTGTAGGTGACGGCATCCCTGATGACATTTTCAAGGAAAACCTTTAGGACACCTCTGGTTTCTTCATAGATCAGACCAGAGATACGTTTGACACCACCTCTGCGAGCAAGACGACGGATGGCAGGCTTAGTGATACCCTGGATGTTATCACGCAATACTTTGCGGTGACGCTTGGCGCCTCCTTTGCCTAAGCCCTTTCCACCTTTACCACGTCCAGACATGTTGATGTAGAAGATTTTTACCGAATCGACTGACTGAACGACGCGGGCACACTTCTATTTATACTGACGACGCGCTTGGCTCACTCAACGTGGCGGACGTCGATTGTCATTGGTTACTCCTCGCACTACAGTCCACTAATGGGAACCAATCAGGTTGTAGCTTCAGGGCGCTTACATTCACGAATGAATCACTACCGTACCAAAGAACTACTCTACCTTTCCCCTCCCTCCCTCTCATCCAAATAACAAAACAAAAGTAGTTCTCCCACTCCCATCCGAATAGGAAGAGTTCTTTCTCAACGATTTACAGCCATCAAACGTAGTTTTAAATATAATGTTATTCATATCTTGTTGCAAAACACCACCAAGTTTAATTTGGTCTTGCCTCTAATAAAACATTGTTAACTTTTAATAACTAGATATATGGGTCTATTAGAAGGAAATGCCAGAGATAGGCAGCAAAAAAATATACAACGGTATGTGTGTAAGTTGTTTTTTTTTACCACTCATGCAAAATGTATACATATTATAGCTACGGTGGTGGCAATAAATTACATAACGTCAACTCAAAAGCTAATTTAGGAATATGTGTTGGTCCTAAAAAGGACCGTTGATGGCTGGTTTTGGGGCAAAGAGGGAGGAGTTTGTTTAAGCACGCTCACCACGAATACGTCTGGCAAGCTGGATGTCTTTGGGCATGATTGTGACACGCTTGGCGTGGATGGCACACAAGTTGGTATCTTCAAAGAGACCGACAAGGTAAGCCTCGCTGGCCTCTTGGAGAGCCATAACTGCAGAGCTCTGGAAGCGCAGGTCAGTCTTGAAATCTTGAGCGATCTCACGGACCAAACGTTGGAATGGCAGTTTGCGGATCAGAAGCTCAGTGCTCTTCTGGTAACGACGGATTTCTCTCAGGGCGACAGTGCCGGGCCTGTAACGATGGGGCTTCTTAACACCTCCGGTAGCTGGTGCTGATTTCCTTGCAGCCTTTGTGGCCAGCTGTTTACGTGGTGCCTTACCACCAGTGGATTTACGAGCGGTTTGCTTGGTTCTAGCCATTGCGGAGTTTCGAGCGACTTGATTGAGATCAAGAATGTCTCAGCGCGCGACCGAGTCAAGCTTATATAGGACAGCGTCAGCGTAGATTTAGCCCTGTGCACGACGATTGGTCTATCCGTGAACATCGTTTCTTGATTGGACGTTACATTCTGAACGCTGCTCGCTGCGTCTCGAAAACCAAACTATATCGCCGCGGTACTAATAGTAAGAGCTTTTTTTTTTTTCCCCACCACAAAATTCCTGTATGATCATGAAAAGGAATAAATATTGTCTTTGATAGAGCTAAAGGAACGAAAACGGAGATGTTTAGACGAATCAGTGATATTATTTACAGGACAAAGAAAAACATTATCACCACGTTCACTTTATTGAGGCCAACTTGTCGTATTCTTTTCTCCATTCATCATTCATTGGTTTATCTAGAGGTTCCTCGTTCTGATTGGTACATTCGTTCTGTACTCGGTTGGCCTAGTTAGTTTTAGTTTGCATTGATAGAAGTTTGCGCCAATGTTAATTCTGTCACTTTTTAAGTTGTTGATTACCGATATTAATTTATTTGTGTGTGTGTGTGTGTGTGTTTAAAATAATGAACTAAACACCAAAAAAAGTGTGGTGTCGATTTTTTTCCTTTTTTGAAAGTTAGATATTAAAAACCAAAAAAAAAACAAAAAAAACCTGCTGTTGTTTCTTTTCTTGTGCATAAATGTATTATCTGTTTCACAATGTAATGTCACAGTTTGATACGCAGCATAGAAGTACAAATTCGCTGTTAGTAGCCAAGCCATTTTATCTTAATTATTTAATTTTTTATTCATCAACATCTAAGTGACTTGATTAATCGAACTAATTAATTAAGGAATGAAACATCTGCCTTATAGCCTATGTGTAAAAGTTCATTCGTACAGATAATAAAAAAATAAATAAATTGTGTAAGTAAAATAGCAATGTGAAAAAAAAAATTGTGTATGTAAGTAAAACAGTAAATGTGAAAAAAAAAATAAATTGGGAAACAATTATGGCAATGCGTGAGCGCAGTGCAAACTCAGTTGCGACCTGCATACGTAAATAATAATGTCTAACTACACATAAAATAAACAAATGTATAACAGCTCGTTTGTTTGTGAACGTCAAAGCTAATTTTGAAATATGTGGAGGTTGTCCTGAAAAGGACAGTGTGTTGTTGGGGGGACTTGGGTGGGAGTGGTGTTGAATGACGATTTATGCCTTGCCACCTGGTGTCTTTTGAGACTTCTTGGGCAGAAGTACGGCTTGGATGTTGGGCAAGACACCACCCTGAGCGATGGTGACGCCAGACAGAAGTTTGTTCAACTCCTCGTCGTTTCTGATGGCCAGCTGAAGGTGACGGGGAATGATTCTTGTCTTCTTGTTGTCTCTGGCAGCGTTGCCAGCCAACTCGAGAACTTCGGCAGCCAAATACTCGAGCACTGCAGCGAGGTAAACAGGGGCGCCGGCACCAACACGCTCAGCATAGTTTCCCTTTCTCAACAGACGGTGGATACGACCGACTGGAAACTGAAGTCCAGCCCTGGATGAACGAGACTTTGACTTGCCTTTAACTTTGCCTCCTTTACCGCGTCCGGACATTTTCTTATTGTGTATGTAGAGATGAAACAAGGCGCACACAGAAATATGCGAGTGAGACAACAGCGCGCCGCTCGACCCATTTTATACGAAATCGAGCGGACTTTCGGTTAGTGAGAAAGCAGCGCTCCGATTGGTCCAACGCGCTCGTACTCTGTCGCGTACTCGCCCGATTTCCACGCCGTTTCGTATATAAAGCGACCGCTTCGTCAGTCCTGCTCAGTTTCGCGTATCACGCACAGATCGAAAACCATGCCACCCAAAGTATCGTCCAAGGGAGCCAAGAAAGCCGGCAAGGCTAAAGCCGTACGCACCGGCGATAAGAAGAAGAAGAGGAGGAGAAAGGAAAGCTACAGCATCTACATTTACAAAGTGTTGAAACAAGTGCACCCTGACACTGGTATCTCCTCAAAGGCCATGTCAATCATGAACTCTTTTGTGAATGACATCTTTGAGCGCATCTCAGCCGAGGCTAGCCGTTTGGCTCACTACAACAAACGCAGCACCATCACATCTAGGGAGATCCAGACTGCCGTCCGTCTCCTACTCCCTGGTGAGCTGGCCAAGCACGCTGTCAGTGAGGGTACCAAGGCAGTCACCAAGTACACCACTAGCAAATAAAGCAGCCTCCCACCCACCCACCCACCCACCCTTTTTTTTTTCTCCCCACACAACGGCCCTTTTTAGGGCCTCCAATTTCTTCACAATTATGCTTGAGTAATGCACAATCTAAACGAGACTAGTTTGTTGTATTCTTTCTGACTGATTCTGGGAAGAAGGGCAAATGAATTATTGCATCAATAAAACAAGCGTGCAAAATCCGTCCTTTATTGTAAGAAATAGCGGGACGAATTACTATTGTTAGGCCTTGGCTAGTGATAGGAAAGAAAAATAATACTAGAGTGATGTAAACGTTTATAAATTGTACATACATGACAAAGGATAGAAGAACACAACACATAACATACGCCAGTCATTCCCTTATCACGTTCACAAAAGCGAGAGCTTGGCGGTAATTTTTTTTTGTTTTGTTTAATCTAGTAGCAATAGCAGACGACCGCGCCGAGTACGACTAGAGTTGACCAATCAGAAAGCCAACGCTTTAAATAGACCCACAAAACCAAAACAAAAAATGTGCTGAGAGAAGAAAAAAAAATATACTGCCAGCGGTTGGGTTGGAAAAGAAAGAGTGTTTACTTTGAATTTTCTGGTAGGCCATCAATATTAACTGATCACTTAACCCCCTTGCACAATAACAAAGAAACAAACAAAAGGTCTAAAAAATTAAAAAATAACTATATGTACATACTAAACCTCCCAAGGAGTGTCTACGGCCATACCACGTTGAAAATACCGGTTCTCGTCCGATCACCGAAGTCAAGCAACGTCGGGCGTGGTTAGTACTTAGATGGGTGACCGCTTGGTAACACCACGTGTTGTAGACACTTTTTTTTTTTTTTTTTTTTCAATATTTAAAAATTATTTATCATTTTCTACATATTATGCCATTAGACGCGCCGCATTTTCTTTTAATTCTTATTTTTTAACATTAGGGTCATTTTGTTTTCTAAAAATCAAGCCGAGTAATTGGTATAGCTTTAATAATAATAATAACGCCTGTGACTTAAATCCCTAGGAATAGCATACTTAATTTTTAATTTATACTACTGCTATTGAAGATCTTTTGCAAAATCAACGTCGATGTTTAATTAAAACAAATGGTCTAAACACATGTAAGAAAAGTACAGAGCGAGCCAATAGAAATAAATTAAAAATAATTATGTGGCTGTGTCATAAGGTTGGCATTACACATGCATTTGACTCAAGCTTATTCGTGAAAATTTGGGATGGCCCTGATAAGGGCCGGTGTTTTCTTGACAGGTGTGAGATGCAGCGTTTGAGATGGTTTTAACCACCAAAGCCATACAGGGTACGTCCTTGGCGTTTCAATGCGTAGACCACATCCATAGCAGTGACAGTCTTCCTCTTGGCATGCTCGGTGTAGGTGACGGCATCCCTGATGACATTTTCAAGGAAAACCTTTAGGACACCTCTGGTTTCTTCATAGATCAGACCAGAGATACGTTTGACACCACCTCTGCGAGCAAGACGACGGATGGCAGGCTTAGTGATACCCTGGATGTTATCACGCAATACTTTGCGGTGACGCTTGGCGCCTCCTTTGCCTAAGCCCTTTCCACCTTTACCACGTCCAGACATGTTGATGTAGAAGATTTTTACCGAATCGACTGACTGAACGACGCGGGCACACTTCTATTTATACTGACGACGCGCTTGGCTCACTCAACGTGGCGGACGTCGATTGTCATTGGTTACTCCTCGCACTACAGTCCACTAATGGGAACCAATCAGGTTGTAGCTTCAGGGCGCTTACATTCACGAATGAATCACTACCGTACCAAAGAACTACTCTACCTTTCCCCTCCCTCCCTCTCATCCAAATAACAAAACAAAAGTAGTTCTCCCACTCCCATCCGAATAGGAAGAGTTCTTTCTCAACGATTTACAGCCATCAAACGTAGTTTTAAATATAATGTTATTCATATCTTGTTGCAAAACACCACCAAGTTTAATTTGGTCTTGCCTCTAATAAAACATTGTTAACTTTTAATAACTAGATATATGGGTCTATTAGAAGGAAATGCCAGAGATAGGCAGCAAAAAAATATACAACGGTATGTGTGTAAGTTGTTTTTTTTTACCACTCATGCAAAATGTATACATATTATAGCTACGGTGGTGGCAATAAATTACATAACGTCAACTCAAAAGCTAATTTAGGAATATGTGTTGGTCCTAAAAAGGACCGTTGATGGCTGGTTTTGGGGCAAAGAGGGAGGAGTTTGTTTAAGCACGCTCACCACGAATACGTCTGGCAAGCTGGATGTCTTTGGGCATGATTGTGACACGCTTGGCGTGGATGGCACACAAGTTGGTATCTTCAAAGAGACCGACAAGGTAAGCCTCGCTGGCCTCTTGGAGAGCCATAACTGCAGAGCTCTGGAAGCGCAGGTCAGTCTTGAAATCTTGAGCGATCTCACGGACCAAACGTTGGAATGGCAGTTTGCGGATCAGAAGCTCAGTGCTCTTCTGGTAACGACGGATTTCTCTCAGGGCGACAGTGCCGGGCCTGTAACGATGGGGCTTCTTAACACCTCCGGTAGCTGGTGCTGATTTCCTTGCAGCCTTTGTGGCCAGCTGTTTACGTGGTGCCTTACCACCAGTGGATTTACGAGCGGTTTGCTTGGTTCTAGCCATTGCGGAGTTTCGAGCGACTTGATTGAGATCAAGAATGTCTCAGCGCGCGACCGAGTCAAGCTTATATAGGACAGCGTCAGCGTAGATTTAGCCCTGTGCACGACGATTGGTCTATCCGTGAACATCGTTTCTTGATTGGACGTTACATTCTGAACGCTGCTCGCTGCGTCTCGAAAACCAAACTATATCGCCGCGGTACTAATAGTAAGAGCTTTTTTTTTTTTCCCCACCACAAAATTCCTGTATGATCATGAAAAGGAATAAATATTGTCTTTGATAGAGCTAAAGGAACGAAAACGGAGATGTTTAGACGAATCAGTGATATTATTTACAGGACAAAGAAAAACATTATCACCACGTTCACTTTATTGAGGCCAACTTGTCGTATTCTTTTCTCCATTCATCATTCATTGGTTTATCTAGAGGTTCCTCGTTCTGATTGGTACATTCGTTCTGTACTCGGTTGGCCTAGTTAGTTTTAGTTTGCATTGATAGAAGTTTGCGCCAATGTTAATTCTGTCACTTTTTAAGTTGTTGATTACCGATATTAATTTATTTGTGTGTGTGTGTGTGTGTGTTTAAAATAATGAACTAAACACCAAAAAAAGTGTGGTGTCGATTTTTTTCCTTTTTTGAAAGTTAGATATTAAAAACCAAAAAAAAAACAAAAAAAACCTGCTGTTGTTTCTTTTCTTGTGCATAAATGTATTATCTGTTTCTCAATGTAATGTCACAGTTTGATACGCAGCATAGAAGTACAAATTCGCTGTTAGTAGCCAAGCCATTTTATCTTAATTATTTAATTTTTTATTCATCAACATCTAAGTGACTTGATTAATCGAACTAATTAATTAAGGAATGAAACATCTGCCTTATAGCCTATGTGTAAAAGTTCATTCGTACAGATAATAAAAAAATAAATAAATTGTGTAAGTAAAATAGCAATGTGAAAAAAAAAATTGTGTATGTAAGTAAAACAGTAAATGTGAAAAAAAAAATAAATTGGGAAACAATTATGGCAATGCGTGAGCGCAGTGCAAACTCAGTTGCGACCTGCATACGTAAATAATAATGTCTAACTACACATAAAATAAACAAATGTATAACAGCTCGTTTGTTTGTGAACGTCAAAGCTAATTTTGAAATATGTGGAGGTTGTCCTGAAAAGGACAGTGTGTTGTTGGGGGGACTTGGGTGGGAGTGGTGTTGAATGACGATTTATGCCTTGCCACCTGGTGTCTTTTGAGACTTCTTGGGCAGAAGTACGGCTTGGATGTTGGGCAAGACACCACCCTGAGCGATGGTGACGCCAGACAGAAGTTTGTTCAACTCCTCGTCGTTTCTGATGGCCAGCTGAAGGTGACGGGGAATGATTCTTGTCTTCTTGTTGTCTCTGGCAGCGTTGCCAGCCAACTCGAGAACTTCGGCAGCCAAATACTCGAGCACTGCAGCGAGGTAAACAGGGGCGCCGGCACCAACACGCTCAGCATAGTTTCCCTTTCTCAACAGACGGTGGATACGACCGACTGGAAACTGAAGTCCAGCCCTGGATGAACGAGACTTTGACTTGCCTTTAACTTTGCCTCCTTTACCGCGTCCGGACATTTTCTTATTGTGTATGTAGAGATGAAACAAGGCGCACACAGAAATATGCGAGTGAGACAACAGCGCGCCGCTCGACCCATTTTATACGAAATCGAGCGGACTTTCGGTTAGTGAGAAAGCAGCGCTCCGATTGGTCCAACGCGCTCGTACTCTGTCGCGTACTCGCCCGATTTCCACGCCGTTTCGTATATAAAGCGACCGCTTCGTCAGTCCTGCTCAGTTTCGCGTATCACGCACAGATCGAAAACCATGCCACCCAAAGTATCGTCCAAGGGAGCCAAGAAAGCCGGCAAGGCTAAAGCCGTACGCACCGGCGATAAGAAGAAGAAGAGGAGGAGAAAGGAAAGCTACAGCATCTACATTTACAAAGTGTTGAAACAAGTGCACCCTGACACTGGTATCTCCTCAAAGGCCATGTCAATCATGAACTCTTTTGTGAATGACATCTTTGAGCGCATCTCAGCCGAGGCTAGCCGTTTGGCTCACTACAACAAACGCAGCACCATCACATCTAGGGAGATCCAGACTGCCGTCCGTCTCCTACTCCCTGGTGAGCTGGCCAAGCACGCTGTCAGTGAGGGTACCAAGGCAGTCACCAAGTACACCACTAGCAAATAAAGCAGCCTCCCACCCACCCACCCACCCACCCTTTTTTTTTTCTCCCCACACAACGGCCCTTTTTAGGGCCTCCAATTTCTTCACAATTATGCTTGAGTAATGCACAATCTAAACGAGACTAGTTTGTTGTATTCTTTCTGACTGATTCTGGGAAGAAGGGCAAATGAATTATTGCATCAATAAAACAAGCGTGCAAAATCCGTCCTTTATTGTAAGAAATAGCGGGACGAATTACTATTGTTAGGCCTTGGCTAGTGATAGGAAAGAAAAATAATACTAGAGTGATGTAAACGTTTATAAATTGTACATACATGACAAAGGATAGAAGAACACAACACATAACATACGCCAGTCATTCCCTTATCACGTTCACAAAAGCGAGAGCTTGGCGGTAATTTTTTTTTGTTTTGTTTAATCTAGTAGCAATAGCAGACGACCGCGCCGAGTACGACTAGAGTTGACCAATCAGAAAGCCAACGCTTTAAATAGACCCACAAAACCAAAACAAAAAATGTGCTGAGAGAAGAAAAAAAAATATACTGCCAGCGGTTGGGTTGGAAAAGAAAGAGTGTTTACTTTGAATTTTCTGGTAGGCCATCAATATTAACTGATCACTTAACCCCCTTGCACAATAACAAAGAAACAAACAAAAGGTCTAAAAAATTAAAAAATAACTATATGTACATACTAAACCTCCCAAGGAGTGTCTACGGCCATACCACGTTGAAAATACCGGTTCTCGTCCGATCACCGAAGTCAAGCAACGTCGGGCGTGGTTAGTACTTAGATGGGTGACCGCTTGGGAACACCACGTGTTGTAGACACTTTTTTTTTTTTTTTTTTTCAATATTTAAAAATTATTTATCATTTTCTACATATTATGCCATTAGACGCGCCGCATTTTCTTTTAATTCTTATTTTTTAACATTAGGGTCATTTTGTTTTCTAAAAATCAAGCCGAGTAATTGGTATAGCTTTAATAATAATAATAACGCCTGTGACTTAAATCCCTAGGAATAGCATACTTAATTTTTAATTTATACTACTGCTATTGAAGATCTTTTGCAAAATCAACGTCGATGTTTAATTAAAACAAATGGTCTAAACACATGTAAGAAAAGTACAGAGCGAGCCAATAGAAATAAATTAAAAATAATTATGTGGCTGTGTCATAAGGTTGGCATTACACATGCATTTGACTCAAGCTTATTCGTGAAAATTTGGGATGGCCCTGATAAGGGCCGGTGTTTTCTTGACAGGTGTGAGATGCAGCGTTTGAGATGGTTTTAACCACCAAAGCCATACAGGGTACGTCCTTGGCGTTTCAATGCGTAGACCACATCCATAGCAGTGACAGTCTTCCTCTTGGCATGCTCGGTGTAGGTGACGGCATCCCTGATGACATTTTCAAGGAAAACCTTTAGGACACCTCTGGTTTCTTCATAGATCAGACCAGAGATACGTTTGACACCACCTCTGCGAGCAAGACGACGGATGGCAGGCTTAGTGATACCCTGGATGTTATCACGCAATACTTTGCGGTGACGCTTGGCGCCTCCTTTGCCTAAGCCCTTTCCACCTTTACCACGTCCAGACATGTTGATGTAGAAGATTTTTACCGAATCGACTGACTGAACGACGCGGGCACACTTCTATTTATACTGACGACGCGCTTGGCTCACTCAACGTGGCGGACGTCGATTGTCATTGGTTACTCCTCGCACTACAGTCCACTAATGGGAACCAATCAGGTTGTAGCTTCAGGGCGCTTACATTCACGAATGAATCACTACCGTACCAAAGAACTACTCTACCTTTCCCCTCCCTCCCTCTCATCCAAATAACAAAACAAAAGTAGTTCTCCCACTCCCATCCGAATAGGAAGAGTTCTTTCTCAACGATTTACAGCCATCAAACGTAGTTTTAAATATAATGTTATTCATATCTTGTTGCAAAACACCACCAAGTTTAATTTGGTCTTGCCTCTAATAAAACATTGTTAACTTTTAATAACTAGATATATGGGTCTATTAGAAGGAAATGCCAGAGATAGGCAGCAAAAAAATATACAACGGTATGTGTGTAAGTTGTTTTTTTTTACCACTCATGCAAAATGTATACATATTATAGCTACGGTGGTGGCAATAAATTACATAACGTCAACTCAAAAGCTAATTTAGGAATATGTGTTGGTCCTAAAAAGGACCGTTGATGGCTGGTTTTGGGGCAAAGAGGGAGGAGTTTGTTTAAGCACGCTCACCACGAATACGTCTGGCAAGCTGGATGTCTTTGGGCATGATTGTGACACGCTTGGCGTGGATGGCACACAAGTTGGTATCTTCAAAGAGACCGACAAGGTAAGCCTCGCTGGCCTCTTGGAGAGCCATAACTGCAGAGCTCTGGAAGCGCAGGTCAGTCTTGAAATCTTGAGCGATCTCACGGACCAAACGTTGGAATGGCAGTTTGCGGATCAGAAGCTCAGTGCTCTTCTGGTAACGACGGATTTCTCTCAGGGCGACAGTGCCGGGCCTGTAACGATGGGGCTTCTTAACACCTCCGGTAGCTGGTGCTGATTTCCTTGCAGCCTTTGTGGCCAGCTGTTTACGTGGTGCCTTACCACCAGTGGATTTACGAGCGGTTTGCTTGGTTCTAGCCATTGCGGAGTTTCGAGCGACTTGATTGAGATCAAGAATGTCTCAGCGCGCGACCGAGTCAAGCTTATATAGGACAGCGTCAGCGTAGATTTAGCCCTGTGCACGACGATTGGTCTATCCGTGAACATCGTTTCTTGATTGGACGTTACATTCTGAACGCTGCTCGCTGCGTCTCGAAAACCAAACTATATCGCCGCGGTACTAATAGTAAGAGCTTTTTTTTTTTTCCCCACCACAAAATTCCTGTATGATCATGAAAAGGAATAAATATTGTCTTTGATAGAGCTAAAGGAACGAAAACGGAGATGTTTAGACGAATCAGTGATATTATTTACAGGACAAAGAAAAACATTATCACCACGTTCACTTTATTGAGGCCAACTTGTCGTATTCTTTTCTCCATTCATCATTCATTGGTTTATCTAGAGGTTCCTCGTTCTGATTGGTACATTCGTTCTGTACTCGGTTGGCCTAGTTAGTTTTAGTTTGCATTGATAGAAGTTTGCGCCAATGTTAATTCTGTCACTTTTTAAGTTGTTGATTACCGATATTAATTTATTTGTGTGTGTGTGTGTGTGTGTTTAAAATAATGAACTAAACACCAAAAAAAGTGTGGTGTCGATTTTTTTCCTTTTTTGAAAGTTAGATATTAAAAACCAAAAAAAAAACAAAAAAAACCTGCTGTTGTTTCTTTTCTTGTGCATAAATGTATTATCTGTTTCTCAATGTAATGTCACAGTTTGATACGCAGCATAGAAGTACAAATTCGCTGTTAGTAGCCAAGCCATTTTATCTTAATTATTTAATTTTTTATTCATCAACATCTAAGTGACTTGATTAATCGAACTAATTAATTAAGGAATGAAACATCTGCCTTATAGCCTATGTGTAAAAGTTCATTCGTACAGATAATAAAAAAATAAATAAATTGTGTAAGTAAAATAGCAATGTGAAAAAAAAAATTGTGTATGTAAGTAAAACAGTAAATGTGAAAAAAAAAATAAATTGGGAAACAATTATGGCAATGCGTGAGCGCAGTGCAAACTCAGTTGCGACCTGCATACGTAAATAATAATGTCTAACTACACATAAAATAAACAAATGTATAACAGCTCGTTTGTTTGTGAACGTCAAAGCTAATTTTGAAATATGTGGAGGTTGTCCTGAAAAGGACAGTGTGTTGTTGGGGGGACTTGGGTGGGAGTGGTGTTGAATGACGATTTATGCCTTGCCACCTGGTGTCTTTTGAGACTTCTTGGGCAGAAGTACGGCTTGGATGTTGGGCAAGACACCACCCTGAGCGATGGTGACGCCAGACAGAAGTTTGTTCAACTCCTCGTCGTTTCTGATGGCCAGCTGAAGGTGACGGGGAATGATTCTTGTCTTCTTGTTGTCTCTGGCAGCGTTGCCAGCCAACTCGAGAACTTCGGCAGCCAAATACTCGAGCACTGCAGCGAGGTAAACAGGGGCGCCGGCACCAACACGCTCAGCATAGTTTCCCTTTCTCAACAGACGGTGGATACGACCGACTGGAAACTGAAGTCCAGCCCTGGATGAACGAGACTTTGACTTGCCTTTAACTTTGCCTCCTTTACCGCGTCCGGACATTTTCTTATTGTGTATGTAGAGATGAAACAAGGCGCACACAGAAATATGCGAGTGAGACAACAGCGCGCCGCTCGACCCATTTTATACGAAATCGAGCGGACTTTCGGTTAGTGAGAAAGCAGCGCTCCGATTGGTCCAACGCGCTCGTACTCTGTCGCGTACTCGCCCGATTTCCACGCCGTTTCGTATATAAAGCGACCGCTTCGTCAGTCCTGCTCAGTTTCGCGTATCACGCACAGATCGAAAACCATGCCACCCAAAGTATCGTCCAAGGGAGCCAAGAAAGCCGGCAAGGCTAAAGCCGTACGCACCGGCGATAAGAAGAAGAAGAGGAGGAGAAAGGAAAGCTACAGCATCTACATTTACAAAGTGTTGAAACAAGTGCACCCTGACACTGGTATCTCCTCAAAGGCCATGTCAATCATGAACTCTTTTGTGAATGACATCTTTGAGCGCATCTCAGCCGAGGCTAGCCGTTTGGCTCACTACAACAAACGCAGCACCATCACATCTAGGGAGATCCAGACTGCCGTCCGTCTCCTACTCCCTGGTGAGCTGGCCAAGCACGCTGTCAGTGAGGGTACCAAGGCAGTCACCAAGTACACCACTAGCAAATAAAGCAGCCTCCCACCCACCCACCCACCCACCCTTTTTTTTTTCTCCCCACACAACGGCCCTTTTTAGGGCCTCCAATTTCTTCACAATTATGCTTGAGTAATGCACAATCTAAACGAGACTAGTTTGTTGTATTCTTTCTGACTGATTCTGGGAAGAAGGGCAAATGAATTATTGCATCAATAAAACAAGCGTGCAAAATCCGTCCTTTATTGTAAGAAATAGCGGGACGAATTACTATTGTTAGGCCTTGGCTAGTGATAGGAAAGAAAAATAATACTAGAGTGATGTAAACGTTTATAAATTGTACATACATGACAAAGGATAGAAGAACACAACACATAACATACGCCAGTCATTCCCTTATCACGTTCACAAAAGCGAGAGCTTGGCGGTAATTTTTTTTTGTTTTGTTTAATCTAGTAGCAATAGCAGACGACCGCGCCGAGTACGACTAGAGTTGACCAATCAGAAAGCCAACGCTTTAAATAGACCCACAAAACCAAAACAAAAAATGTGCTGAGAGAAGAAAAAAAAATATACTGCCAGCGGTTGGGTTGGAAAAGAAAGAGTGTTTACTTTGAATTTTCTGGTAGGCCATCAATATTAACTGATCACTTAACCCCCTTGCACAATAACAAAGAAACAAACAAAAGGTCTAAAAAATTAAAAAATAACTATATGTACATACTAAACCTCCCAAGGAGTGTCTACGGCCATACCACGTTGAAAATACCGGTTCTCGTCCGATCACCGAAGTCAAGCAACGTCGGGCGTGGTTAGTACTTAGATGGGTGACCGCTTGGGAACACCACGTGTTGTAGACACTTTTTTTTTTTTTTTTTTTCAATATTTAAAAATTATTTATCATTTTCTACATATTATGCCATTAGACGCGCCGCATTTTCTTTTAATTCTTATTTTTTAACATTAGGGTCATTTTGTTTTCTAAAAATCAAGCCGAGTAATTGGTATAGCTTTAATAATAATAATAACGCCTGTGACTTAAATCCCTAGGAATAGCATACTTAATTTTTAATTTATACTACTGCTATTGAAGATCTTTTGCAAAATCAACGTCGATGTTTAATTAAAACAAATGGTCTAAACACATGTAAGAAAAGTACAGAGCGAGCCAATAGAAATAAATTAAAAATAATTATGTGGCTGTGTCATAAGGTTGGCATTACACATGCATTTGACTCAAGCTTATTCGTGAAAATTTGGGATGGCCCTGATAAGGGCCGGTGTTTTCTTGACAGGTGTGAGATGCAGCGTTTGAGATGGTTTTAACCACCAAAGCCATACAGGGTACGTCCTTGGCGTTTCAATGCGTAGACCACATCCATAGCAGTGACAGTCTTCCTCTTGGCATGCTCGGTGTAGGTGACGGCATCCCTGATGACATTTTCAAGGAAAACCTTTAGGACACCTCTGGTTTCTTCATAGATCAGACCAGAGATACGTTTGACACCACCTCTGCGAGCAAGACGACGGATGGCAGGCTTAGTGATACCCTGGATGTTATCACGCAATACTTTGCGGTGACGCTTGGCGCCTCCTTTGCCTAAGCCCTTTCCACCTTTACCACGTCCAGACATGTTGATGTAGAAGATTTTTACCGAATCGACTGACTGAACGACGCGGGCACACTTCTATTTATACTGACGACGCGCTTGGCTCACTCAACGTGGCGGACGTCGATTGTCATTGGTTACTCCTCGCACTACAGTCCACTAATGGGAACCAATCAGGTTGTAGCTTCAGGGCGCTTACATTCACGAATGAATCACTACCGTACCAAAGAACTACTCTACCTTTCCCCTCCCTCCCTCTCATCCAAATAACAAAACAAAAGTAGTTCTCCCACTCCCATCCGAATAGGAAGAGTTCTTTCTCAACGATTTACAGCCATCAAACGTAGTTTTAAATATAATGTTATTCATATCTTGTTGCAAAACACCACCAAGTTTAATTTGGTCTTGCCTCTAATAAAACATTGTTAACTTTTAATAACTAGATATATGGGTCTATTAGAAGGAAATGCCAGAGATAGGCAGCAAAAAAATATACAACGGTATGTGTGTAAGTTTTTTTTTTTTACCACTCATGCAAAATGTATACATATTATAGCTACGGTGGTGGCAATAAATTACATAACGTCAACTCAAAAGCTAATTTAGGAATATGTGTTGGTCCTAAAAAGGACCGTTGATGGCTGGTTTTGGGGCAAAGAGGGAGGAGTTTGTTTAAGCACGCTCACCACGAATACGTCTGGCAAGCTGGATGTCTTTGGGCATGATTGTGACACGCTTGGCGTGGATGGCACACAAGTTGGTATCTTCAAAGAGACCGACAAGGTAAGCCTCGCTGGCCTCTTGGAGAGCCATAACTGCAGAGCTCTGGAAGCGCAGGTCAGTCTTGAAATCTTGAGCGATCTCACGGACCAAACGTTGGAATGGCAGTTTGCGGATCAGAAGCTCAGTGCTCTTCTGGTAACGACGGATTTCTCTCAGGGCGACAGTGCCGGGCCTGTAACGATGGGGCTTCTTAACACCTCCGGTAGCTGGTGCTGATTTCCTTGCAGCCTTTGTGGCCAGCTGTTTACGTGGTGCCTTACCACCAGTGGATTTACGAGCGGTTTGCTTGGTTCTAGCCATTGCGGAGTTTCGAGCGACTTGATTGAGATCAAGAATGTCTCAGCGCGCGACCGAGTCAAGCTTATATAGGACAGCGTCAGCGTAGATTTAGCCCTGTGCACGACGATTGGTCTATCCGTGAACATCGTTTCTTGATTGGACGTTACATTCTGAACGCTGCTCGCTGCGTCTCGAAAACCAAACTATATCGCCGCGGTACTAATAGTAAGAGCTTTTTTTTTTTTCCCCACCACAAAATTCCTGTATGATCATGAAAAGGAATAAATATTGTCTTTGATAGAGCTAAAGGAACGAAAACGGAGATGTTTAGACGAATCAGTGATATTATTTACAGGACAAAGAAAAACATTATCACCACGTTCACTTTATTGAGGCCAACTTGTCGTATTCTTTTCTCCATTCATCATTCATTGGTTTATCTAGAGGTTCCTCGTTCTGATTGGTACATTCGTTCTGTACTCGGTTGGCCTAGTTAGTTTTAGTTTGCATTGATAGAAGTTTGCGCCAATGTTAATTCTGTCACTTTTTAAGTTGTTGATTACCGATATTAATTTATTTGTGTGTGTGTGTGTGTGTGTGTGTTTAAAATAATGAACTAAACACCAAAAAAAGTGTGGTGTCGATTTTTTTCCTTTTTTGAAAGTTAGATATTAAAAACCAAAAAAAAAACAAAAAAAACCTGCTGTTGTTTCTTTTCTTGTGCATAAATGTATTATCTGTTTCTCAATGTAATGTCACAGTTTGATACGCAGCATAGAAGTACAAATTCGCTGTTAGTAGCCAAGCCATTTTATCTTAATTATTTAATTTTTTATTCATCAACATCTAAGTGACTTGATTAATCGAACTAATTAATTAAGGAATGAAACATCTGCCTTATAGCCTATGTGTAAAAGTTCATTCGTACAGATAATAAAAAAATAAATAAATTGTGTAAGTAAAATAGCAATGTGAAAAAAAAATTGTGTATGTAAGTAAAACAGTAAATGTGAAAAAAAAAATAAATTGGGAAACAATTATGGCAATGCGTGAGCGCAGTGCAAACTCAGTTGCGACCTGCATACGTAAATAATAATGTCTAACTACACATAAAATAAACAAATGTATAACAGCTCGTTTGTTTGTGAACGTCAAAGCTAATTTTGAAATATGTGGAGGTTGTCCTGAAAAGGACAGTGTGTTGTTGGGGGGACTTGGGTGGGAGTGGTGTTGAATGACGATTTATGCCTTGCCACCTGGTGTCTTTTGAGACTTCTTGGGCAGAAGTACGGCTTGGATGTTGGGCAAGACACCACCCTGAGCGATGGTGACGCCAGACAGAAGTTTGTTCAACTCCTCGTCGTTTCTGATGGCCAGCTGAAGGTGACGGGGAATGATTCTTGTCTTCTTGTTGTCTCTGGCAGCGTTGCCAGCCAACTCGAGAACTTCGGCAGCCAAATACTCGAGCACTGCAGCGAGGTAAACAGGGGCGCCGGCACCAACACGCTCAGCATAGTTTCCCTTTCTCAACAGACGGTGGATACGACCGACTGGAAACTGAAGTCCAGCCCTGGATGAACGAGACTTTGACTTGCCTTTAACTTTGCCTCCTTTACCGCGTCCGGACATTTTCTTATTGTGTATGTAGAGATGAAACAAGGCGCACACAGAAATATGCGAGTGAGACAACAGCGCGCCGCTCGACCCATTTTATACGAAATCGAGCGGACTTTCGGTTAGTGAGAAAGCAGCGCTCCGATTGGTCCAACGCGCTCGTACTCTGTCGCGTACTCGCCCGATTTCCACGCCGTTTCGTATATAAAGCGACCGCTTCGTCAGTCCTGCTCAGTTTCGCGTATCACGCACAGATCGAAAACCATGCCACCCAAAGTATCGTCCAAGGGAGCCAAGAAAGCCGGCAAGGCTAAAGCCGTACGCACCGGCGATAAGAAGAAGAAGAGGAGGAGAAAGGAAAGCTACAGCATCTACATTTACAAAGTGTTGAAACAAGTGCACCCTGACACTGGTATCTCCTCAAAGGCCATGTCAATCATGAACTCTTTTGTGAATGACATCTTTGAGCGCATCTCAGCCGAGGCTAGCCGTTTGGCTCACTACAACAAACGCAGCACCATCACATCTAGGGAGATCCAGACTGCCGTCCGTCTCCTACTCCCTGGTGAGCTGGCCAAGCACGCTGTCAGTGAGGGTACCAAGGCAGTCACCAAGTACACCACTAGCAAATAAAGCAGCCTCCCACCCACCCACCCACCCACCCTTTTTTTTTTCTCCCCACACAACGGCCCTTTTTAGGGCCTCCAATTTCTTCACAATTATGCTTGAGTAATGCACAATCTAAACGAGACTAGTTTGTTGTATTCTTTCTGACTGATTCTGGGAAGAAGGGCAAATGAATTATTGCATCAATAAAACAAGCGTGCAAAATCCGTCCTTTATTGTAAGAAATAGCGGGACGAATTACTATTGTTAGGCCTTGGCTAGTGATAGGAAAGAAAAATAATACTAGAGTGATGTAAACGTTTATAAATTGTACATACATGACAAAGGATAGAAGAACACAACACATAACATACGCCAGTCATTCCCTTATCACGTTCACAAAAGCGAGAGCTTGGCGGTAATTTTTTTTTGTTTTGTTTAATCTAGTAGCAATAGCAGACGACCGCGCCGAGTACGACTAGAGTTGACCAATCAGAAAGCCAACGCTTTAAATAGACCCACAAAACCAAAACAAAAAATGTGCTGAGAGAAGAAAAAAAAATATACTGCCAGCGGTTGGGTTGGAAAAGAAAGAGTGTTTACTTTGAATTTTCTGGTAGGCCATCAATATTAACTGATCACTTAACCCCCTTGCACAATAACAAAGAAACAAACAAAAGGTCTAAAAAATTAAAAAATAACTATATGTACATACTAAACCTCCCAAGGAGTGTCTACGGCCATACCACGTTGAAAATACCGGTTCTCGTCCGATCACCGAAGTCAAGCAACGTCGGGCGTGGTTAGTACTTAGATGGGTGACCGCTTGGGAACACCACGTGTTGTAGACACTTTTTTTTTTTTTTTTTTTTCAATATTTAAAAATTATTTATCATTTTCTACATATTATGCCATTAGACGCGCCGCATTTTCTTTTAATTCTTATTTTTTAACATTAGGGTCATTTTGTTTTCTAAAAATCAAGCCGAGTAATTGGTATAGCTTTAATAATAATAATAACGCCTGTGACTTAAATCCCTAGGAATAGCATACTTAATTTTTAATTTATACTACTGCTATTGAAGATCTTTTGCAAAATCAACGTCGATGTTTAATTAAAACAAATGGTCTAAACACATGTAAGAAAAGTACAGAGCGAGCCAATAGAAATAAATTAAAAATAATTATGTGGCTGTGTCATAAGGTTGGCATTACACATGCATTTGACTCAAGCTTATTCGTGAAAATTTGGGATGGCCCTGATAAGGGCCGGTGTTTTCTTGACAGGTGTGAGATGCAGCGTTTGAGATGGTTTTAACCACCAAAGCCATACAGGGTACGTCCTTGGCGTTTCAATGCGTAGACCACATCCATAGCAGTGACAGTCTTCCTCTTGGCATGCTCGGTGTAGGTGACGGCATCCCTGATGACATTTTCAAGGAAAACCTTTAGGACACCTCTGGTTTCTTCATAGATCAGACCAGAGATACGTTTGACACCACCTCTGCGAGCAAGACGACGGATGGCAGGCTTAGTGATACCCTGGATGTTATCACGCAATACTTTGCGGTGACGCTTGGCGCCTCCTTTGCCTAAGCCCTTTCCACCTTTACCACGTCCAGACATGTTGATGTAGAAGATTTTTACCGAATCGACTGACTGAACGACGCGGGCACACTTCTATTTATACTGACGACGCGCTTGGCTCACTCAACGTGGCGGACGTCGATTGTCATTGGTTACTCCTCGCACTACAGTCCACTAATGGGAACCAATCAGGTTGTAGCTTCAGGGCGCTTACATTCACGAATGAATCACTACCGTACCAAAGAACTACTCTACCTTTCCCCTCCCTCCCTCTCATCCAAATAACAAAACAAAAGTAGTTCTCCCACTCCCATCCGAATAGGAAGAGTTCTTTCTCAACGATTTACAGCCATCAAACGTAGTTTTAAATATAATGTTATTCATATCTTGTTGCAAAACACCACCAAGTTTAATTTGGTCTTGCCTCTAATAAAACATTGTTAACTTTTAATAACTAGATATATGGGTCTATTAGAAGGAAATGCCAGAGATAGGCAGCAAAAAAATATACAACGGTATGTGTGTAAGTTGTTTTTTTTTACCACTCATGCAAAATGTATACATATTATAGCTACGGTGGTGGCAATAAATTACATAACGTCAACTCAAAAGCTAATTTAGGAATATGTGTTGGTCCTAAAAAGGACCGTTGATGGCTGGTTTTGGGGCAAAGAGGGAGGAGTTTGTTTAAGCACGCTCACCACGAATACGTCTGGCAAGCTGGATGTCTTTGGGCATGATTGTGACACGCTTGGCGTGGATGGCACACAAGTTGGTATCTTCAAAGAGACCGACAAGGTAAGCCTCGCTGGCCTCTTGGAGAGCCATAACTGCAGAGCTCTGGAAGCGCAGGTCAGTCTTGAAATCTTGAGCGATCTCACGGACCAAACGTTGGAATGGCAGTTTGCGGATCAGAAGCTCAGTGCTCTTCTGGTAACGACGGATTTCTCTCAGGGCGACAGTGCCGGGCCTGTAACGATGGGGCTTCTTAACACCTCCGGTAGCTGGTGCTGATTTCCTTGCAGCCTTTGTGGCCAGCTGTTTACGTGGTGCCTTACCACCAGTGGATTTACGAGCGGTTTGCTTGGTTCTAGCCATTGCGGAGTTTCGAGCGACTTGATTGAGATCAAGAATGTCTCAGCGCGCGACCGAGTCAAGCTTATATAGGACAGCGTCAGCGTAGATTTAGCCCTGTGCACGACGATTGGTCTATCCGTGAACATCGTTTCTTGATTGGACGTTACATTCTGAACGCTGCTCGCTGCGTCTCGAAAACCAAACTATATCGCCGCGGTACTAATAGTAAGAGCTTTTTTTTTTTTCCCCACCACAAAATTCCTGTATGATCATGAAAAGGAATAAATATTGTCTTTGATAGAGCTAAAGGAACGAAAACGGAGATGTTTAGACGAATCAGTGATATTATTTACAGGACAAAGAAAAACATTATCACCACGTTCACTTTATTGAGGCCAACTTGTCGTATTCTTTTCTCCATTCATCATTCATTGGTTTATCTAGAGGTTCCTCGTTCTGATTGGTACATTCGTTCTGTACTCGGTTGGCCTAGTTAGTTTTAGTTTGCATTGATAGAAGTTTGCGCCAATGTTAATTCTGTCACTTTTTAAGTTGTTGATTACCGATATTAATTTATTTGTGTGTGTGTGTGTGTGTGTGTGTTTAAAATAATGAACTAAACACCAAAAAAAGTGTGGTGTCGATTTTTTTCCTTTTTTGAAAGTTAGATATTAAAAACCAAAAAAAAAAACAAAAAAAACCTGCTGTTGTTTCTTTTCTTGTGCATAAATGTATTATCTGTTTCTCAATGTAATGTCACAGTTTGATACGCAGCATAGAAGTACAAATTCGCTGTTAGTAGCCAAGCCATTTTATCTTAATTATTTAATTTTTTATTCATCAACATCTAAGTGACTTGATTAATCGAACTAATTAATTAAGGAATGAAACATCTGCCTTATAGCCTATGTGTAAAAGTTCATTCGTACAGATAATAAAAAAATAAATAAATTGTGTAAGTAAAATAGCAATGTGAAAAAAAAAATTGTGTATGTAAGTAAAACAGTAAATGTGAAAAAAAAAATAAATTGGGAAACAATTATGGCAATGCGTGAGCGCAGTGCAAACTCAGTTGCGACCTGCATACGTAAATAATAATGTCTAACTACACATAAAATAAACAAATGTATAACAGCTCGTTTGTTTGTGAACGTCAAAGCTAATTTTGAAATATGTGGAGGTTGTCCTGAAAAGGACAGTGTGTTGTTGGGGGGACTTGGGTGGGAGTGGTGTTGAATGACGATTTATGCCTTGCCACCTGGTGTCTTTTGAGACTTCTTGGGCAGAAGTACGGCTTGGATGTTGGGCAAGACACCACCCTGAGCGATGGTGACGCCAGACAGAAGTTTGTTCAACTCCTCGTCGTTTCTGATGGCCAGCTGAAGGTGACGGGGAATGATTCTTGTCTTCTTGTTGTCTCTGGCAGCGTTGCCAGCCAACTCGAGAACTTCGGCAGCCAAATACTCGAGCACTGCAGCGAGGTAAACAGGGGCGCCGGCACCAACACGCTCAGCATAGTTTCCCTTTCTCAACAGACGGTGGATACGACCGACTGGAAACTGAAGTCCAGCCCTGGATGAACGAGACTTTGACTTGCCTTTAACTTTGCCTCCTTTACCGCGTCCGGACATTTTCTTATTGTGTATGTAGAGATGAAACAAGGCGCACACAGAAATATGCGAGTGAGACAACAGCGCGCCGCTCGACCCATTTTATACGAAATCGAGCGGACTTTCGGTTAGTGAGAAAGCAGCGCTCCGATTGGTCCAACGCGCTCGTACTCTGTCGCGTACTCGCCCGATTTCCACGCCGTTTCGTATATAAAGCGACCGCTTCGTCAGTCCTGCTCAGTTTCGCGTATCACGCACAGATCGAAAACCATGCCACCCAAAGTATCGTCCAAGGGAGCCAAGAAAGCCGGCAAGGCTAAAGCCGTACGCACCGGCGATAAGAAGAAGAAGAGGAGGAGAAAGGAAAGCTACAGCATCTACATTTACAAAGTGTTGAAACAAGTGCACCCTGACACTGGTATCTCCTCAAAGGCCATGTCAATCATGAACTCTTTTGTGAATGACATCTTTGAGCGCATCTCAGCCGAGGCTAGCCGTTTGGCTCACTACAACAAACGCAGCACCATCACATCTAGGGAGATCCAGACTGCCGTCCGTCTCCTACTCCCTGGTGAGCTGGCCAAGCACGCTGTCAGTGAGGGTACCAAGGCAGTCACCAAGTACACCACTAGCAAATAAAGCAGCCTCCCACCCACCCACCCACCACCCTTTTTTTTTTCTCCCCACACAACGGCCCTTTTTAGGGCCTCCAATTTCTTCACAATTATGCTTGAGTAATGCACAATCTAAACGAGACTAGTTTGTTGTATTCTTTCTGACTGATTCTGGGAAGAAGGGCAAATGAATTATTGCATCAATAAAACAAGCGTGCAAAATCCGTCCTTTATTGTAAGAAATAGCGGGACGAATTACTATTGTTAGGCCTTGGCTAGTGATAGGAAAGAAAAATAATACTAGAGTGATGTAAACGTTTATAAATTGTACATACATGACAAAGGATAGAAGAACACAACACATAACATACGCCAGTCATTCCCTTATCACGTTCACAAAAGCGAGAGCTTGGCGGTAATTTTTTTTTGTTTTGTTTAATCTAGTAGCAATAGCAGACGACCGCGCCGAGTACGACTAGAGTTGACCAATCAGAAAGCCAACGCTTTTAAATAGACCCACAAAACCAAAACAAAAAAATGTGCTGAGAGAAGAAAAAAAAATATACTGCCAGCGGTTGGGTTGGAAAAGAAAGAGTGTTTACTTTGAATTTTCTGGTAGGCCATCAATATTAACTGATCACTTAACCCCCTTGCACAATAACAAAGAAACAAACAAAAGGTCTAAAAAATTAAAAAATAACTATATGTACATACTAAACCTCCCAAGGAGTGTCTACGGCCATACCACGTTGAAAATTACCGGTTCTCGTCCGATCACCGAAGTCAAGCAACGTCGGGCGTGGTTAGTACTTAGATGGGTGACCGCTTGGGAACACCACGTGTTTGTAGACACTTTTTTTTTTTTTTTTTTTCAATATTTAAAAATTATTTATCATTTTCTACATATTATGCCATTAGACGCGCCGCATTTTCTTTTAATTCTTATTTTTTAACATTAGGGTCATTTTGTTTTCTAAAAATCAAGCCGAGTAATTGGTATAGCTTTAATAATAATAATAACGCCTGTGACTTAAATCCCTAGGAATAGCATACTTAATTTTTAATTTATACTACTGCTATTGAAGATCTTTTGCAAAATCAACGTCGATGTTTAATTAAAACAAATGGTCTAAACACATGTAAGAAAAGTACAGAGCGAGCCAATAGAAATAAATTAAAAATAATTATGTGGCTGTGTCATAAGGTTGGCATTACACATGCATTTGACTCAAGCTTATTCGTGAAAATTTGGGATGGCCCTGATAAGGGCCGGTGTTTTCTTGACAGGTGTGAGATGCAGCGTTTGAGATGGTTTTAACCACCAAAGCCATACAGGGTACGTCCTTGGCGTTTCAATGCGTAGACCACATCCATAGCAGTGACAGTCTTCCTCTTGGCATGCTCGGTGTAGGTGACGGCATCCCTGATGACATTTTCAAGGAAAACCTTTAGGACACCTCTGGTTTCTTCATAGATCAGACCAGAGATACGTTTGACACCACCTCTGCGAGCAAGACGACGGATGGCAGGCTTAGTGATACCCTGGATGTTAT
>JASAOG010000440.1:0-50669 GCA_030265305.1 Biomphalaria pfeifferi
TTTTTTGAATTTTCTTAATTATTTTTCATAGTCTTCAATCAGTAATTTTTTTATGTCCTCATCATTGCGAAAATCGATGAGAGCAGATTTGATGTTTTCTGAAGAACAATTTCTTTTTGCCAAAACTCTAGCAATGAAAATCATAGAGTCAATTAATCCAATAGTTACTCCTTCCTCAGTTCGGCAATCACTTAAAACCTCATTCATAAGTTTTATAAAGCAAAGAGCGTTAAATCCGGCAACTGATATTTGCGGCGCAGATCCAGCATCAAAAGTTTTTGCAGCACTTCCGGCGTATAATTAACCTTGTATGTGTCTTTGATACTTTCACGCAGTTTTTCCAGCTCGTTTTCATCGGTCGAGTCGAGCAGAAACTGTTCAAGATCGGTTTTAAGTTCCTTTAATTTATCCTCGATCTGATTCGTTGAGAGTTGCTTGTCGGACACATCCAAAACCAAAGCGAGAATCTCGCCTTTTGTTTGAGCAATTTTGTTGCGGAGTGACAGCGGCATTTCCTCAGAAGTGCAGAGTTTTCCGACTATTCCGTCCAAAATTGCGATGTTGTCATCTTCGAGCTGTAAAGCTCCAGTAGTTGAATACATATCATTTTCCTCAGTTATGGAAATTTCATTATTTCCGTCTGACTTACCGACTTGAAGCGCACTCCATTCGGTAAATTTTTTGTTGATCGACTGCGCGAAATAACGCAGAGAATTGATGTTGTCTTTGCGGTTTTGAGCCTGATGATTTTTGAATGCTTCGGTCATCGCTTTCAAAACAACGTGGAGCGGAACGCCTTGGTCTTCCCAACTCTGCGCCAAGTTCCAATCAACCGGCGAAAGAAGCGTCGAGCGTCCGCGCAAACGTGAAAATTTGTTCTCAATTTCTTGCAGATAATTCATAAATTTATCTTCCAAGCAGTTCGCATAAGCGAAATAAATGCGTAAGCCGCCACGATTGGAACGACTCCGTTCCCAATGCTTCTAGTCCTGTCCATCCGGTTGGCAAGCCCATCAGAACTTCGGAGAACAGAGGGTTTAAGGTGAGGTCTTCCGGCGAGATATTTTTTCCATCCTTCGTAGTCGTTTCTAAATGGAGGGAAAACAAAATCGACTGTGGGCTCAATTGCAGATCGCCGCGATGATCCTTCTTCCCGATCAACTTGTCGTCGCTTGCCAGCGGAGTGCGCCAAGTCAACGCCTGACGGCTCAAACTCTCGAAGGCTTTCATTGATTTGCCGCGTTTGTCGTCCGTCGCAAGCGGCGAATACCAATTCTTGAAGGTTTTCCCAATAGCTACTTGATACAAGGTTTCGCCACGTTTCCCATTCGGCTTGTTGCATCCGTTTGATGAAACTGTCGGTGTAGGAAAAAATGAATAGCCGTTCTCTTTCTTGACTCGCGCCCGTTTCTTCAGCGGAAAAAGTGTCCCACACCGAGTTATACCCTGCTTCGGAAAGCGAACCAATAACGCGGTCGAGTCCTGAGAAGGCGAGGTTCGGCACGTTTTCCAGCCAGACGATTTCGGGCAATATTTCGCCAATGATTGCAGAGATTGAATCCCAAAGCCATCGCTCATCGGCAGTTCCTTTCTGTTTTCCGGCTTGGCTGTGCGGTTGGCACGGGAAACCCGCAGAGATAATATCCACGATTCTACGCCACGGTTTGCTGTCAAAGGTCGTAAGATCGTCCCACACAGGCGCATTATCCAAGATCGCTTCCTCCATCCGCGCCACGAGAGTCCGCGCATTATAGGCTTCGCGTTCGACGTAACACACAGTTTTATATCTTTCACCGAGAGCCAGTTTGAGTCCGAGTTCAAGTCCTCCGTTCCCGGCGCAGAGTGCGATTCCATTAAGTTGTTCGGTATATAAAGCCACATTGTTCAATTCCTATTTCTCAGTTTTCTCCGGGATTAAAACATCTGCGCCTATTTCGTTATCTTTCGAGTTCGATTCTTCGGGCATATCTTCGTTTGATATGCCCGAAAACTGAACGGATAAAAACACACTGGCGTTATATAAACGGAAAACAGGATTCGGATCGTTGAGTTGACCTTCCACAATTGCCATTGCTTTAGCCGTCAGCGAGTTCATTTTTTTGTTGAATTTCATCCTTTTTGACCTCGCTGCAAATTCAAAAACTCACACGCACTGTTATAACAGCTTCGAGTTCGCCGCCTTTTTTCTGTCTGAGAGCGGTTCTAAATTCTCCGGGCAAACGTTGAAAACATCGCGCACAAAGCGGATAATTTTCGAGCTTTTGCTTTCCGCATTGACAACCGGCTCCATTAAAACGACGTAAAAAATCAGCCGAGATTTTATTTGTTTTACCTTTGAATTCGGGCAATTTGAAATCAGATTTAGATTTGCCGTTTGTGGATACATCAGTAGGTTTTCTAATCTTTTCTGCAATGGCTTTGAGGTGGTTTTCCCACTTGTTTACATCAAACTTTTGATAGTGAGAGTGATCGAATTTATATGAAAATTCGGCACTTCCTTCTTCGGCTACGCGGATAGCCATCACAGCCACTTGAATTGCTTCAGCAAAGACCTGTTCACCCGAAACTTTGCCTTGAGAATTTTCAAGCAAGGCTTTGGATAACTCGCCAACTTCCTCAATGAGTGCCGGGAAGTTCAAATTACTTCCCGGAAACTTCGCTCTGGCAAACAACAATTCAGCATCAATACAATATTCAATTCTCTGATCCATAAAATTTTCTCCTTGATTAATTTCTCCTAAGCAGCTCTGAAATTGTGGACGCGTGGTGCGTCGGGAAGATTGAGCGATTGCGGAGCAACGCATTTTCTTCGATTCTGTAAGCATCCATCAATGCGGCGTTTGCCAGATTGCCTAAAGCCAGCGGCGTTTTGGCAACCGCGCAAATTTTAGCCACCGCACGAGGATCGAAAAGTTCGTCAATATCTCCGCCGACGCATTCGAGTTTTTTGGCAAGGTATTGACGCGCAGTTTCTTCAATCGTCGGCATTGATAAAACCTGCACACGTTCGGCGATCTCGCGGAATTGGTAATCGCGCAAAGTAGCATCGACAAAGCGCGGTTGACCGAACAGTAAAATGCCGAGCAGACGCGAATATCCGCCGTTGGTTAGTTCCCAAAAGTTTTTTAAGGATGTAATGACCTTATTGTTCAGGCGATGACATTCATCGAAAACAAGGCAAACGCGGACATCATCTTTTTCGAGAGAAGTGAGAAATTCTTTGATTCGGCGAAGGCGCAGGGTAGCTTCACGCGGAGGTCTAATATCGAACTCGGTCAGAATGCTTGAAGCAATAGCACCGACATTGACGATATTCATATCAAAAAATTCGGGATAAATAAGACGAACCTTGATCGGCTGAGGTTTATCGGCAAGTTTTTCAAGCTCACGATGAACGCGAATCTTCATTGAAGTCTTTCCAGTTCCGACCGCTCCGATAATGCACGTAAACTTTTTATAAAGAATGGTGTCTTTAATTCGTGCGGCAATCTCATCAAGATTGTCATCGGTAAACATTTCATCTTCAGCCGGAACGCGGTCAACATCGAACGGGTCATCTTGAAGTCCAAAAATTTAACGGCTTTGGGTGTTAATTGGCATCGGTTAATTATCATAAGTTTGTCCTTTCTGTATGGAAATAAATTGTTTAAATTTTCATTGATTTGGGATGGAGTCCAAGTTTTAGAGATCATCCAATTTTCGAGATGTTTCTCTAAAAGCGGTAAAACTTTCAAATAATAGTCATCGTTGATCTGTGCGTTTTTAATGCGGTGACAGCTCGACCGGGAAAGCAATTTTTCATTGCAGATATTTTCCAGATCGGTTACTGAAATAAAATTCACACGCATAAATTCGCGCAGAGGTTTTAGCGAAGTCATTAATTGAAAGTCGGTTTGTAAAATCGGGCTGGATTTCAATCATAAATTCTCCTATTTGGCGACTCGGATTCTCGGCAAAGAAATCAAATAATCTTCAACTGTTTGCTTGACGAGTCCTTCGGGTTGATATTCTTCACGGCTTGGGAAAACCGTGTCTAAAACTTCTTTGCACTCCGCCATAGTTGAAAAGAATTCAGCAAATTTTCTAACTGAGTCATACCAAGAAATCAGTTGACCTTCGTAAGAACTCGCCTGACGGTGTGCGGTCGGAAGTTGGTCTAAAATCTGCGGAGTTACATCCACAGACGGTTTCGGGAAATTGGCAACATTGCTTTTCGGCTGTTCAAAATCTGTGTCAATAAATAGAATCGGCTTAGGTTGAACACCTTGTTTGTTGAGTGTTTTCTCGTTAGTTGAGATTTCTTTAGCAAATTTCTTCAGTTCTTTTTTAGTTTGTGCGCTCACATCTTCAGCAGTAGATTTGAACTCGCCCATAACATCCGGTGCAGCAATGCGCTTCTCGATGTCATATTCGTTTTTGTCAAAGTCAATCAAAGTGTAAAAATCAACATTTTCAGGAAAGACGATCTTGATCTTGTTAATTTTCGATTGACGAGGAATCAAGTTTTGGAAAGATTGATCGGTCGGGAGCTGATAAACTATTCCCTTATGTTTGAAAGTCAAATCACCGTTGATTAGCACGTCGAATTCATCGACAAGGAGCGCGGACTTCAAAATGCCGGAATCGACTTTGCGAATTAAATGCCTTTGAGCATTCCAACGATCAATCGGCTTTTGACCCGTTTCACGATGAACGCGGTGGTTATATTCAAGACATAATTGAGCCGCGAACCGGTTCAAAACTTCCATCGTCAAAACTCTGCCTTCAGCCATAAATTTGCCGAGCAGTTTTTCGTTCTTTTCGACCCATTGATGAGCATTTTCAACCTTGCCGGTGGCTCGTGAATTTCCGGCTTTATGCTGCTCTAATTTGTATCCGCCGGAGCTTTCCAGAGCTTTGTTGAGAACGTGAGCGGCGCGAAGGTTACGGGCATATTTGATGATCTTATCGTTTGTCCGTATATAACACCTTCGGCACTCCCATTTCTTCGTATGCTTCCATCAAGAAAGCGACGACGTGTGACGAGTTTGGTTTATCGACCGCGACGAATCTAAAGAATCTCAACCGGGAATGATCGTCTAAAAGCACGAATCTCCAGACCTTGACGAGATTTTTGTTTTCATTCGGGTGATTTTTAGAAACTTCAAGTTCCGAAACTTTGACGAGCTTCCTAGTTTTCAGATCAAACCAACGCTCTTTCGTTCCAGAAATATCGAACTGAAAAACATCGCCCGGAGCCGCAGCTTCAAAGCGTCGATAATTAACCGAGTTATTCATACGACGAACATTCCTTGTCAAACCTTTTTCGCGCAAATAACGAACAAACGTGGCTAAACTTACAGGAATTTCATATCCGCGAGTTTGCGCTTGCCGCAGAGCTTCAGCCGGATCGAGGTGGTAAGCAACTACATCGGAAGCTGCTATTTTCAATCCCTCGCATTCCATCAAATCAGCCAGCCGCTTACCTTTGTCTGCACGAGATTTTTGCTTGGGTCTAACGTCTTTTGTAATTGCGTAAATCCTGTCTTTTGAAACGCCGTAAAAAGCCGCAAGACGTTCAGCCTCTGCACTGATTTGATTTCGCGTCGTGCAGCGTCCGATAGCTTCCTTGATTTCAGCTAAGGCAATATTGCCTAACTTTTTATTCATTGACATTGATTGTGTTCCTTTAAGAATTAGTAAAAGCGAACCGGATAGGCTGGAAATCCGGTTCGCTTTCTATCACGCCGCGATTCTTTTGACTCGGCACGAAAGATTTAAGACAGGCAGCAAAATCGGCTAATTGATCCTCGGTCAATTTACTGCTCGACTCGACACCGTAACGATTCCGAATAAAGGCATACCAAGCCGATTTGTCATCGCCGAGGATTAAGCCAACTTCGGTTCCGAGAGCGTGAACTTGACTAATCAAAGTGGCGAAATGCGACTTGAAGGGAATATCCGGCGAATCACCTTTGACAGAGGCATAATGAAGTTTCATTAAATCAATTCCGGCTGTCTTTAAAGCGTTGCGGATTGCGCGAGAACTACCGAGTTGAGTGATTTGTTGTTCACTCAAAGATTGTCCATCGACCGTTTCGTTTGCATTTACGACACCGACCGCGCTTCTCGTGCGTCCATCGTTCAAAAGCAAGTTGCATCTGAACACGTAACTGTCTCGAAAATTCGAGTTCACCGGTTCAATATCGATACTGTTAAGCATCGTCAATGAATTGCACAAAACACAGGTGGCTTCGTAGGTTAAAAAAGGCTTGGTATCGTTGCCGAAGAAAAGGATTTCTTCAGGTTCGATGCCATACGTCATGGTTAATTCAGAAACTAAAAGTGCTTGTTCTGAAGACAATATTTTTTTGGGCTGGTTATTTTCATTTTCCATAATAATTTCTCCTGACTATTCCATTAAATTTGCTAATTCATCGTCATTCATCGAAGCCGCTAAATCAGCAAAGTCTTCTACTTCTTCGGATTTCTCCGCAGAAACTTTTTTGTGCCGTTTTGAAACCGGAGCCGCGTCTTTGTTGTAAGCGGCTCTTAATCTCAAAATTGCGCCGTCAATCGCATCGAGATAAACCTCTTGATGTTTCGCTTTATCTTCGGGATTGAATTCTTTGATCGTGGCTGCCATTGCATCAATTGAATTCACGACACGAATAAAATTGTCGAAATGCAGTTGCTCAATCGAGCGTTCGCCGGGTTTGCTTTTGGCTTCATCCAGTTTTCGCTTCAGATCGTCCACATCCTTTTCGCCGCGTTCGATCTTCTGGCGTTGCTTGATGTTTGTTTCGTTAAGCGTGGAGTTTTGATCGGCAAGTGCAGAAAGGGTTTGTAATAATCTGGCACGATCTTGCAGGTCGATTTCCTCGGTCTTAACCGCTTCAGCTACGCCACCGACCGAAGCCGTAACGATGACCGTGCCTTTTTCCTCATCGACCTGCACGTTTCCGGCTCCGAGCAGCCGCCGTTGTTTGTGCGACAACCTGAGATCGTTCAACAGATCAAAAAGAAAATCGCCTTCCTGAGCAAGCAATTTTTCACGATCAATGAACTGGCGATAGCTCATCGGGGAGACCGGCGATTCGTCTAAAAAATTGTCAAAGCGTTTAAATCCGAGCGACTCGAAATCCTTGTTGTCTCTTACAATCTGCAAAGCCCGGATTGTTTGCGCGGTCAAATTGTTTGCCAGTCTGCCGATTGCACCGACTTCGCCGATCCGAATCAAGGCATTGATTGATCGGGTTTTATCTGTGTTCGTAACAACGGCTTCGTTGATATTTTCTTCGGCAGAAAGCCTGTTTTCTTCGTATTTGGAAAGTTTCCTCGTCATATATTTACTTTGTTGAATTAGCGATTAATAATTCGCTGTATCTGTTTGAAAAACGTAAAATCTTCGAGCCTAACAGCCAGTCACCTTTTGAATCCTGATTAGTCCATCCGAGAACTTTTAAGGTCATCAAAACGCGATAACACTTATCTCGTTTAAGGTCGGTGCGTGACATAATGGTTTGGATAGAAACCGGCTCGAAATTGCATCCTTCCAAGGCTTCGATCACCTTGATCGTATGAACGACATTTTCATTCGAGTAAGCAATCGGTTCGCGCTTATTCCGTGTCATCGTAGTAATTGAAATCAATGTCCCTGCGAAGCCATTGCCCAAACTTCAAAAGAGCCGAAACAAATAAAACAGCAATGACGGGAGCGAGACACTTAAACATTTTTTTCCTCTAAATCTTCACGTTCAAATAAAAGTTCAGCTTCGAGAATGTTGCGAATGTGACGCACACGCGGACGAGCTGCGCGGCGTTCCATTTTGCGGTAAGCCTCGCGCATTCCCTGAACGTGACCGAATGCGTAAACAAGCCACAAAATAAACGTGCAGATACAGATAGCAATCAAGTAGTCAATGAATTCCATTTAGGCAGCCTCCTTATCGTTTTTTTCAAGAAAGCCTAAGGCAGAGTGACGATTATTCATAGATTTGACCGCTTCGATAACCTTGTTGCATTCTTTCGTCGTGCGCGGCTTTTCGCGTTTGATAATTCGGTTGCAGAGCATTTCCAAGCCGTTCGCTGTCCGACCTTCTTTGGCAAACCAAAGATTGTTGAGCAGGTTCAATTGGTCGGCTGTGACGATCTGATCGACTCCGGCATTGCGTCGGCGATATTGAATCGTGCGGCGCGGTGTCTTTTGCGGTTCGGCGATCTTTTGCAGACGGTCGATGATCTCGGCGGCTTCGTGCGTGTAAAGTTCGCTGGTGTGATCGGTGCGACCGTTTGAAATTTCGGAAGCGTAATCGCGCAGATCGTCGTGCGACAATCCGCATTTTGCGGCGTAGCCGTGCATCAGTTTGTTTTGGGCAAGTGTGCGAATTTTATTGTTCGGTCTCGGCATTGTTTCCTCCGTTTGAAAAAGCGATGTTTTGAATTTCCTGAAGTGTCTGCGCGGCAATTGTCTGTGCGGATACAAGCGACTCTGCTCTACCGATTTCGGACAATCCGCCGTGCATCACGACCATCATTTCGAGCGATGTTTTTAAGATTGGTTCAACGTTAAGCGTTTCAAATTTAGAAGCTGCTTTCGGCATTTGTTTTCCCTCCGGCGATTTCGATTAGTTTGAGTCCTAATTCGCGTGAAACCGCTTCAAAAGTGACAACGATTTCACCATTGACGCTTGTCGCAGTTCCGAGAATCATCCCGTTTTCGTTAGTCGTTTCATCAACAACCTCGGCGATCAAAGGCTGAATCTTCGCCGCTTGATTTTCCGTCAAAGTTATAGAAATGGTATTGCTCATAAAATTAGCCTCCAAAAAATTGAATTATTGATTTTCAAGACACGAAACCATCGCCAAAGCCTTTTCAAGTCTTTGCTTGGCTTGAGCAACTTCGACCGAACATTTGTTGATTGATTGACGGCTGGCAAGTGCGGCGACGGCTTCACCGCATTCGCGTGAAACTTCGCCGAGTTCTATCAACAGGTCATTAACCGTAACTACTTCCTGCGGCGGATTCATATAGTTGAGATACATCTGAAGGTATCTTTCACCGAGAATGCGAACCGCTTCGGGCTGATGACCGAGCGAAAATTCACAGATCAGATCGAGACGGTCAATCGTGTTGCGCGTTCCCGTTTGGTTAAATCCGTTTCCGGCTGCGCGGCGTTCCTGATAAATGATCGAAGTTGTCAGTCCGGTAAATTCCGCAACTTTCTTAACTTTTTTCTCCGGTATCAAAAGCCGCATTAATTCGTGTGATTCCATAACTTAAAGTTCCTTTCAAAAATTTCGCGTTGCAATTGCAACGACTTTTTGCAATTCCCGTTTTCGGGCAAAAAAATTAGGCTAGACACGGACGGTCTTGAACCTAAAAAAATTAAGCAGCTTTGAGCTGTTCGCGGATTGGCTGTAAATGTTTTGGACGGTCAATCTTGATTCCGTAAGTTGTTTGAAGTTTTTCAGCGATGCCCGGAAAATATCGCCGTCCGTAAAGCGTGTCTGAAATCATTGTTTCCAGACTGCGGTGTGTTGCGTCCGAATCTTCGGCAAATTTACGTGCGATTTCGGCAATCGTAAGACCTTTTTCTATCAATAAAATTTTGATTTTTTTAGCTTGCATCGTTTATACTCCAATGTTGGTATAACAACTTAGATAAGCGAATTGTTTACCTAACAATTAGAGAGATTAAACGAATTGTTGAATAATGTCAATTGCAACTTCTACAAATTGTTTAAAAATCTCGCACGTTATTCCTGTGAGCAGTTTTGGCGACAGACTCAAAGAAGCCTTTGGAACAGAACAGATACCGGAAATTGCTAAACGGTTGAATGTCACTTATCAGGCTGCCAAGAACTATGTTGAAGGTCGAATACCTCCGGCAGATAAACTCGTTGAAATCTCAAATTCAACAAACTGTTCAATTCATTGGTTATTGACTGGTAATGGAAAGCCGACGATCTCAAAAACTGATGAAGTCGAAAAAATAAAAATTGACAAGCTTATTGATTTTTTAGAAGAAGACGAAATAAAAGACATTGAAGAATTTCGCCAGCTTGAAATCGAAGACTTAAATGAAGATGTTCCATTAAACAGGTTCTTAGTCGAGTTGTTACGTTTAGGTTTGTGGTCAAAATTTAAAGATGAAAATGAAGTTGAGATAGATGAACAATTAGAAAATATTAATGAAGGCGACAATCTCAACTATGCTTTACGAGCAACAATTTTAAGAATAATTCGTCACGAAATAACTTGGGGAAAATCAAGAGATTTGATTTTGGACTTAATAAATAAACAAAGCGCAGGAGATAATACAGTTCCGCGTAGAAACAATCTCAACAATCTCGTAGAATTTAAAAAACCTAAGAAAGAAAAAATTCAAGATTTAGGCATGGTTGATAAATTCAACATTGAAGATGCCATACAAAAACATTCCACTCTCGAAGATACCTTGCAAACTTGGTATCAATTTGAAGGAAAAACTCTACCAGAAGACTTTTCATTAAACTTCGCCGGTTGGAAAGACCTTTCGATGGAAGACAAAATTCAAACTGTAAAAGATGTCAAAACTTTTGCAGATAAAATGAACGAAAAGATAGATAAAGGCGAATTAGAAGATGAATGAATGTTGCGTTAAAAATATTCAGATCCTTACGCATTGGCTGGAATAGAAAGCCAGTGAGTGAAAAAAGGTTGTATAGTTTGGCTCGACGGAGTAAAGTCCGTATTCGAGAAATGCCTTTACGCGTTCCGGGCTTCTATATGACGATGCGAGGTATCAGTTTTATCTGTATTGATGAAAAGCTAGATGAGAAGACTAAATTAAAAATTAGGTTTCATGAAATAGCGCATCATATACTTCACACAGGTAAGCCGCATTTTTACCTTCTTGATCCAAGTAGGAAAGAAGAGTGCGAAGCGGAAGTATTTGCGCTTTGTAGCTTAATCCCATTAACTTGGGTAAAAACAAAAACATTACGAGAGTTAGTTGAGGATGAAGGATTTCCTATTGAATGGGTTAATGAAAGAAAAGAAATACATGAGAAATATAAAATTTAAATTCTCGGTTTTATTGATTATTTTAATTTTCTCTTTGAGTGTAATTGCCCAAAAAAAAGCAGCTCTGGAAAAAGTTCAGCAATGCACATTAAAGTTAGAAGATGCTCCATCTTTTCGCGGTTTTTATTTAGGGCAAGGAGTGTCTGAAATTTTTCATATATCACCAGATTTTAAGAATAAATATAATGAAGGATTAATCAGATCGGGCTACGGTTCTTTAGGAACAAGTGATTTTTATTCAACTTCTATCAAAAGCATTAACGAGTTGTCAGACGTTAATTTCAACCTATATTTTTTTGACAAAAAATTGTATAGATTTTCAATTGCTTACGAAAATTATGAACCAGATAATCTTCAAAGTTTTTTACAACAAATTTCTGAAACAACATCTTTACCAAGTAAAGGGTGGATAAAAGATAGTAAATACTCAGCAAGATTAAAATGTTTAGATTTTTCAGTTTGGGTATGGACTGGAAAGGAAGAAGCAAATCCAATTATCTATCCTATCCAACTGTCCAATTAATAGATTTAAAGGCAAATACTGAATTAGAGAAACGTATAAAAAAATATAAGGCAGAACTTATCAATCAGGCTTTAGAAAAGAAGCGAATTGAAAAAGAAAAAAAACTTGCTGAAGAAAGAGAAAGAAAAATATTTAAGCCATAAAGAAAGAGCGTATTAATTATTGATTTAAAAAGAGAGTTGCTTTAAAACGCAACTCTCAACCATATTCATTTTATATAAGTCTTTTATTTTCAATAAAGGCATAAAAAAAGAGAGTTGATTTAAATCAACTCTCTTTTTTTATGCCGCTTTTAATGCCGGACGCTTAAAACTCTCTATGAAAGTTTTTAAGGATGATTCATATACAAAATGCTGACCTCGAAACATAGTTCCTTCTAAAGTTCCATCTTCGATATATTCGATCAATGTCGGTCGGCTCGGCACAGTATAAAAAATCTTGCTGGCACGTAAGACATCTTCTACCTCAGATAGTTTTAAAAGTGGGTCAACGTCCTCATCAAATATAAAAGGCTGTCTTCTTCTCATTTTTTTCTAATAGGGCTGGTGTCTTTTACAAATCGTAAAAACCTTAAAAACCTTAAAGTCCGTAAGATTTATAAATTTCATTAACATTATTAAATCTTTAAGAAGTGCTATGTCAAGTAAATTCTTTTAACGCTAATCTCAACTTCAGCTAAACATCTCGAAATTCATATCGAGCCGGTTATCTAAAAAGTTATCCAAAATATTATCTGAAAATTTTATGGCACTTAATAAAAAACTCGTTAAAGAAAAGCTCAACAGATGGGAAAGTCTCTCAGAGAAAATCGCAAGTCTGTCCGCAAGACGAAATAAAGAACTCGACCCGTTCATCAAAAAATATAACGAAGAAACCAAAGCCATCACCGAAAAATACCAAGATAAACTTACGCCGCTCGAAACGGAAGCAGAAAATTTGAGCAAAGAGATTTCACAACTTTTGTTGGCAAACACGGACAAAAACGGCGAAGTCAAAGCAGTCACTATCGAAGACGGCAAAGCTGTGGCGCAGCTCTCGAAAACGGAAGGCGCAAGAGTCGTAAAAGTCAAAGATTTCTTTGCGGCTGTCAAAGACCGCAGCGATTCATTTTTGAATGCCTCAACGTGGCTATCGGTAAAGCTGAAAAGTTCATCGGGAAAGATGCGCTCGATAAAATCAGCACCAAAAAAACCACAAACACGGTCACGATCAAACTAACAAATAACGGAATTATAGCTGCAAGGCAGCACATAAAACGGCTTGCGTGATTTCTCGTGATGTTACGGGCGTTAAGCCGAGGTGGTAGGAAACCGGAGAAACATCTTTCCGGTTTCCGCAAAGGTTAAAAATATGCAGGAACTTAGAAAAGGCAACAGAGGCGATCAGGTAACGAAATGGCAATCATTTCTTCACGGATTCGGGTGCGAGGTCGGAATTGACGGGATTTTCGGTGAAACGACGGAAGCGGAACCAAAAAATTTCAGCGAGAAAATCAAATTAAAGCGGACGGTGTTGTGGGAGCTTTGACTTATGCAGCCGCTTTGCAAATGGGGTTTCCTGCAATTCAATCCGAGTCGTTTCCTCCGCGTCCGGCTTTCAATTCACCGTCGAGCGAGGCGCGTGAAAAGATGTTCGGTAAGTTCCGTTATCAAGTCGGCGCGAATGGCGCGATCAGGATTACGGACGGATGGGCTGGAAATAATATCGTCAAAGTTTTTATTCCACAATTAATCGGCATCGAAGGTGCGCCAAGCGACGGCATAGTTTTCTTTCATCGTGCCGGAGCTGAACAACTCAAAGCACTTTTTGCGGCTTGGCAAAAAGCCGGACTCTTGCATTATGTGAAATCGTGGGCTGGATCGTTCGTTCCGCGAATGGTGCGCGGCTCGAAAACTCAACTTTCCAATCACGCTTTCGGCAGCGCGTTCGACATCAACGCGGCTTGGAACGGACTCGGTAAAACTCCGACAGCCGCAGACAAAACAGGCACGGTCATTCCTTTGGTGAAGATCGCCAATGAACACGGATTCTTTTGGGGAGGTCATTACAACTCACGCAAAGACGGAATGCACTTTGAACTTGCAGTTTTGGGAATGTTTACGAAACAGGTCGATTTCAAAGACCTCAATGATGACGAGATCGAATTGGCTTTAGAAGATTCGGCGACTGGCGAAAACGCTTCTTTCCCTCCAGAAGAACCGTCCGGCGTTTCCGCTCAGTCGTCGGATGCACCGAGAAAGAATCCTTGGGAGATTTTCAATTCCATCGGAAACAAACTTTCCAAGATTCAGGAAACAGCGGAAAAGGTGAATGAAGTGAAAGAATCTCTTTCCAAAATTCCCGGTATTTCAAGTTTGCCCGGAATGCGACTTGGCGACGAACCGACCAAAGTCACTTCAGGCAAATCAACCTCGTTTTTATTGAATGTTCTCGGAATGGGGCTTTCAATTCTCGGTGCAGTTTGGGGCTTTCTGACAAACAATTTCAGATTGATCGCGCTCGGCATAGTCGGCTTTATCGTTTTGATAATCATCATCACGATTGCCTTCACGGTCATCAATGCGCTGAAGATGAAATATCACAGCGATCCTACTAAATATAACGTCGAGTAAACAATTATGGAATCTCCCTTTTTAGACCCGCGTTTCCTGTTACCGCTGATCCTTTCAATCATTGGTTTGATTGGTTGGTTTGTCCGATTGGAATCGAAAACCGTGACGAATTCGCAAGCGATCATTCGGCTTGAAAAAGAATTAACCGACATCTGGAAAGAGTTTGAAACTCACAGAATGAACCAAGACATTCATTTTAACTTACGGATTTCGCAACAGGTCGAGCAAGGAAATGAACGAAGATTTCAAACGATTGAGCGGCAACTTTCGCAGATCAACGACAAGCTCGACAAACTCGCGGAGAGAAAATAGATCATTTTGCTTCAACAAAGGGCTGGTGAAGCAAAAAGGGTCGTTTGAAATTCAAAGTGAATGGCACACCGATAGTAAACAGTTCGGTAGCTTTTAACTGCAAAAGTTGCCGAGTTTCAAACGACCCATAAACGACCCATATACGAAAAACAAATGCCGAAGCGTTATCCACAAAAAGCGGTCGAAAAAGCCAGAGAGCTTTATTGCAAATTCGGCGGAAAAAATTTCGACCAGATCGAACTGGAAATGAGAAAGACCTATCCCGAATGGAGAGAGCAAAATCTCATTCTCGCGGAAAAGGTAAGAATGCCCGGCTTGGTTGGATCATTGAATACAACTTCGATAAATCGCTTGAAGAATATCTGAAGACTCAAACAGCCGCATTGAATGACGATGTTCAAAATCTCTACCTCGGCATTAAAAAGGTTCGAGAAGCCTTACAACAAAAAGTAATCAACGGCGAAGGTTCACGCGATGACATTTATGCCTTTCGAGATTATGCCAACTTGGAAATGAAAGCGCGTGAAAAGCTGGACTTGGAAAAAGACAACTTTGAAACCTTCGTGGTTTGTTTTGAAAAATTACTGGCTTGGCTGCCGGATATAGATGAAAACGCGGCAACGGCTTTTTTGAGCGGCGATGTCGCCGAAAGAGTTTTAGAAAAGGCACGTATCGAATATGGCGAAATCGAAGAAAACGAGTTTGGATCGTGAAGAAGCGGCTAACCGTGCCGTCTCCGCCATTGAAAAAGCTCGTCAGCGTTTATCCAGCAACGAAGAAGATTTCTCGATGAAGCCGCTGAAATGGTGGCGAGAAAACTGGCATAACAAGGCAATCCGCCGCAAGTTCATTGAAACCCATATAAAAGTTCGAGATGCCTTGAACGAGAATGAATTGGTTGATTTTAAGTTCAACGATATTCAGGAAGATTTGTGGAACAACCTGACCGGAAAAGATGTCATTTTGAAGATGCGTCGCGGCGGTCTTTCAACTTTCTTTCAAGCGATCATTCTTGCAGACACGATTGTTAAGAGCGGAATTAAAGCTCGTGCCGTTCCGCACGATCCCGATACTGAAATGGAGTTCCGGGAAACGATTAAAACAATGTTTGAAAGTTTGAAGCCGGGAATGAAACCTCCGACGAAGTATTACAACGAGCGGAGAATCCTTTTCAAACACAAATCGGAGTATCTGACCCAAACGCCGCAGCCGAAACGCGAAGGAAAAGGACGTGGACTTGCAATTCAACGACTCCATTTAACCGAAGTAGCTTTCTGGATCGGCGACCAACGCAAAACTTTGACGACCTTGCTGACCGCTGCGGAAGGCGGACAGATCGCGGTCGAATCGACTGCAAACGGTCTGGATGAGTTTCAGAAACTTTATCAGCAAGGCAAAGACCTTAAAGCCGGTTGGCGATCACATTTTTATCAATGGTGGTGGCGACGGAGCTGTCGGATCGAAGGTGCAACGATTGAGCCTTTGGGATTCGGCGAAGTTTTCTATCTTGTCAAATTCGGTGAGAAATTCACCGATCTTTCCGGGCAAAGACTTGAGAACGCCAAATTGACAAGACGCGAAATGGCTGTGGCTCATCGCGTTTACCGACATCTTCTCCGACGCGGTTACATCGAGAAGAACGGCTCGTTCCGTGACGATTGGTTCAGACCTGAAGTAGCGGCTTACATCGCTTGGAGACGATCAAAAGTCGAAGACCTCGGTGAACGGGATTTCTTGGTTGAATATCCCGAAAACGACAAAGAGTGTTTCGCGCATACGGGAAGACCCGTCATCGCACCGGAACATTTGAAAGTCTCGTGCAGCTTCAGCGATCCGATTCCCGGACACGAATATCTGGTCGCGGTTGATACCAGCGGCGGAACTGCAAGCGGAAATCCGGCAGCGATTCAAGTCATAGACGTTTGTTGCGGTCAACAGGTCTTTGAAGAAAAACTCAAACTCAAACCCGATTTGCTCGGCGATAGAGTGGCGGAAGTTTGCGATCTTTATTTTCGCGCACGAATCGTTGTCGAAAGAAACAACACCGGAATTGCCACGATCAATCGGCTGCGCGAACTCGGTTATGAAGACGTTCTTTATCGGCACTTTACGGCAGCGCAAAGACGCGCACTTGCTAAAGGGGAAAAATCTCTCGATGAAGTTACCGAGGAAGCGGAGTTTGGGTTTCCGACTGATTCACAAAATAAACCGCTGGCAGGGATGGCAATTGAAAAAGGAGTGCGAACCGGAGAGCTGGCTTTGGCAAGTCAGGAGTTTTGCACACAAGGACTCAGAGTTGTTTGGAAAGACAACGGCACATTTTCAGGGCAATCATCAACCGATGAAGACGACCTTTTCATTGCCTTGGCAATCGGTTGGTTTGTATTGACCTCGAACTACGGAGTTTTTACCGGATATTTGGGTGTGATGCCGCAGGGCGGAAAAACGAGATGACGATTTGAATTAAAAAAGGCAAGAAACCCGTTTCTGACTGTTTCTGAGCGAACTTTCAGGGGAAGTGCGAAGCAGAAGGCGGAAATGCTTTTTTTGAAAAATGTAGGGCGATTAAATCGAAATGAAAATTTTTAACAAAATTCGAGCTTTAATACAAAGTTTCCAAGCAGAGAAAGCACTGCCTTTGCCGATTGACGGACGCTCGTCAAACGAAACGGTCGGCGGAGCTATCGGAACGGCTTTGCAAACTTATTCCACTGTCTCGCCGATTGTTAATTTCGATGCCTTAAAACTGCTCAAAAACTTTGCGATCTTCAACCCTGATGTTTCACAGTTTTGCGATAACATCATCAATCTTTCAAATACCGGGCATAACATCCAGATCGATGCGTCATCCTCATCCATTGCAGAACAAGCATTGAACCGACTCAATGAAACGGCAACTCGTTTATATAAGAACGGAGCCGGTGTGGACGGATTAATGAATGCTTATGCTTTTCAGGTGTCGTGGAGCGGCGCATTGTCTTCCGAAGATGTCGTCAATATTCCCGGCAAGCGTGTCGAGCAAACCGTTCTCGTTCCGGTCGAGCAGATTCGTTTCAAATACAATGCTGCTCTCGGTTTTTACGAACCGTATCAAAAACCGATCAATGCTTTACAGAATGCAAACCGCACTCCTTTCGGATTGATACCGCTCCATCCGACTACTTATCGTTATTACGCTCTGCAAACTATTGAAAACTCGCCGTATGGAAAGCCACCGGCTTCGGCAGCTATCGAAACGATCTGCGAATCGCAGAAACCGATTTTGGAAAATATCCGCTACATCGCGCAAAAGTTCGGACTTTTGGGATTATTTACGGCAGCCGTCACTCCGCCGTCGAAAAATGCCGGAGAAACGATCACGGAACATCAGGCAAGGTCTGAAAAGTATCTTTCTGAAGTAACCAAGGCTTTGCTCAGTTATATCCGCGAAGGTTTGGTCGTTTCCTATCGGGATCAAAAGATCGAACACACAAATATTGCCGATGGCGCAAGAGGTGTTTACGACCTTAATCGAATCTCTGAAGAGCAGGTAATGAGCGGACTCGGAATGCAACCGGCATTTTTCGGACGGACTGACAGCACGACCGAAACTTATGCCGATGTCGTTTACTCACTGCTGCTTGCTAAAGTTCACAACATTCAACGGCTCATCAAACGCCGTCAAGAGCAAACTTACCGACTGGATTTGAGACTCGGCGGACTCGAAGTTGATGGCGTATCGATCAAGTTCAATAAAACTTTTTCCAGAAATACGCTCGAAGAAACTCAAGCCGATCAAACCAAGTGGGAAGTCGTGTTGGCAAAAGTTACGCACGGTGTTATTTCGCCGGATCAAGGAGCGCAGGAGTTAGGTTACGAAAGTTGGTATGACGAAGACCTGATCGCCGATGCGCCGCCGAGCGTTGCCGCATTGATGCGTTCGCAGCAAAAGCTAATCAAAAAGTTTTCTTTCAATTTCAACCAAGGCTCTCAACGATACGAGTTTGTGAGACCGCAAATCGTATTGTCAGGCGATGCCTTTGGAAATGAAGAAGCGTCAGTCGGAAACGTTATTCCGATAAAAAAAAAGGCTCAACAAGCCTAAAACTAACGGAGGAAAAAATAGATGAGATACTCGAAAAATTTATTGTCCGCTACTTCAATACGACTAAGCGCGATGCTGATATTGCTTTGCGCCTTGGTCTTGAACGTATGCGCGACTTCTTACGCGAATCAACCGAATCCGATTTTAAGACCGGAGACGATTTCGCAGACAAACTTCTTAGGGCAATGGAATCAAGTTTCCAAAACGGATGGGCTTCAAAACGGGCAATCGCCGCAATTAACCGAACGACCCGGCAGATTTACGAATTCTACCGACTTCGGGATGCAACGCCGTTTGGAGACAAATCACCGGTTCGTCTTAAATTGGGCGGAGCAGACACCAAATCAATTAAGTTCATCGGCGGACTCGACCATTTTTACTTTTCAAAATTCGCTGACAATACGCGAAAACCGATGCGTGAGTTTTTCGTTCAACGATACTTCGAGAACGGCGCAGCTCTGTTCGGGCGTGAATCAACCGATGAAATGGAAGACTTCCGTGCCGTTGCCGGAGACAAACTTAAAAACTTTACGGATCGACAGGTTAAAACAATCATTCAATCTTCCGTCGCAAGAGTTCGGAATTGGGCGCATCTCGGCAGTCTCAATCAAGCCCAAATCAAACTTGCCCGAATCGTGGCAACGCTGGACTCGCGGACAACCGAAATTTGCAGGGGACTCGACGGCAAGATCATTCGTGTGGGTGTGGCGAATGAAACCGTTCAGCGGCTTAATCAGCTCGAACCGGGCGAATTCGCAAAAGAACTTTACGAATCCGAGATTGGAAAAGCGATCTCAAAAGAACCTGTAAAAACGATCAGTAAATTTATAGAGAAAGACGGAAAGACAATTTCGGAAAAACCGGACGCGGCTTTCCGCCTTTTCACCCGAATTGTAGAACGCGATTAGAAGGAATTATCGAAGGAGCCGGAAACGAATAAATGAGTCAAGACAAATTCAAACCGATCAATTCAAGCAATCTTGAAGCTGCTGCATACGATGAGCAAACACAAGTTTTAACTATCGAATTCAAAAACGGCAGCAAATATAACTACCCGGAATTTCCGCTCGATCTTTACAAAGATTTTGAAGCGACGTTTTCGGGCGAAAACGGCAAATCAGCCGGAAAGTTCTTTTATGCAAAGATTCGCCACTTACCCTGTGAGCCAGTTGAGGAATAAAAATGAAACCGAAAAAAGGATTTACCGCATTAGCAAGCAATATCTTCGTGCATGACAGCAAAGCCATCGGATACACGCAAATGAGCTGCGAACTTCCGGTGCAGATTTGCGATGAAAAAACTCAAAAAGTTCTCGGCGAAGCCTCTTTGTGGTATTTCAATCAACCTAAGAACTCGGTGCATGACAATGTAAACGTGCAGCCGAATCAAAAGTTGACACTTACCGAAGACCGCTATGTCTATGCGAATTTCAGAGCTTTGTCCGAAGTATTTCTGCCCAATCGCGGACTCGACTTTTCAAAGCCCGGTGTTTTGAAATCTGCGGTCGAGCTGCTGCAAGGTCGGACGGTCTATCCCAATCATCAATTCCAAGATATTTACAACTGGCTTGGAGTTGTTTCAAACGCTTATTGGGATGCGAAAGGCGAAAAATCGGGTGGAATTCCCGGCATTAATTGTGAGATCAAAATCGACGCGTTTTTGAATTATCGGATCGCGTCCGGCTTGATGATGAACCCTCCGGCAGTCAATGCAATGTCTTTGACTGTTTTCTTCGAGTTTGAATATTCCCATCCACACATGGAACGTTGGAAGTTTTGGGAAATGTTAGGCGAGGAAGTGGACGGAGAAGTTGTCAGGATCATTGTCACGAAGATCATCCGCTTCTTTGAAGCCAGTCTCGTTCCGGTCGGAGAAGACGATCTTGCGGTAAATCACAATGAAAATGCTGAAGAAGATGTCGAAGATTTAAGTGCGGCAAGTCAACAACTGCCGAAAAATTCAAATGTAAGCGAGGAAAAAACAATGAAACTGACGGAAGAAATGAAGCAAAAACTCGGCATTAAATTCGACGGCGATGATGTTCCTGAACTGGAATTGCTCAAAGCTGCCGAAATGCTTGCCGGGCAGGTGGTTCAACTGTCATCTGAAACCAACATTGAATCGTTGAAAAAGCAAGCCGAGCTTGCTGGCAAACTTTTGGATGAAAAGCGCAGCGAGGTTATTCGTTTAGCCAAAATCGCTGAATTGGGTGCGGATGAAGGTGAACTTGAAAAGGTTTTACTTGACCAAATCAACGAGGCGGATTACGAACGTCTCGAAGGTTTGCACAAATACTACGAGAAGCGAGCTTCGGAAAAATTCCCGAACAATGGACGCTCAAGTCTCGAAGGCAGCGAAGAAATTCACGAAGCCGGAAACATTCCGAAAACTAAGGAAACGAAGCGGCTGCCAAAGGTCAAACACTAATTTCAAATTAATTTCAAAAGGAGAAAGTCTAAATGAAAATCAGAGCAAATGTTGAAATGCTGGCAATCGTCGCCACTATCGTGAGTGCGAATCTGCCGCAAGGAACATCGGTCAAAATCACGGCTGATGAAACGGTCGATAAAGCAACGGCTGATACGTTGACCATTGGCGAAGTCCGCAAATGCAGCGAGTTGGCAAACAAAAAAGGAACGATTGAAACAATGTTCCGTGCGATTGCCGACTGTAAAGTTTCGGGCGGCACGACAGTCGTTGCCCCCCCCCCCCGGAGACTTTGTGAAGACCGGCGCACCGGACGGCACGAGCGGAGAAGATACCGTCGCCAAGTTCGTCGTCGGAACCGATGCGGAAACACGAAAGCGCGGTGTCGTCTGGAAAGGCGCAGCAAACGGAGGCACGGCAACGATTCTGCTTTATTAGTCGGAAACGCACCGTAGTTCAAGTTCAAAGGAAAATCTAAGAAAAGGAAAGGAAAAAAAATGAGTGAATTAAACGGCAAGGTGCAAAGCATCGTGATGGGATTGGATGCTGTGCGCCGCGAAAAAAAGCGTGACATTAGTTTGCGCGATTATATGACGGAAGAGTTTGAAGATCGTTCGGTCGAGCATTTGTATTTCGATAATGACATCGATCCGCGAACCACGACTCTCAGCGATTTGTTTGCGAACGACGATAAAAAATATCTTTCTGTCGAGATCGTGCGCGACGGTATCAAACGCGGAATGGGAACATCTCTGCGCGAAAAGATTAGTCAAGCTCGTGAAAGTTTGGCAACGACGCAAGGCGGCACGATCACGACCGACCGCAGCACATACATCACACCGGAAACGATTCTTGACCCGGTGCAGCGCGGAAACGTTCAGGCTTCGTTCTATCAGGATTTGATTATCGAAGACGTGCCTGTAACGAGTGACAGCGCAACGATGCCGCAGATCGATCTGTCAGATTCCGAAGTCAAGGAAAAAACCGAAGGCTCGACAATTGAAACGGGCTATGTCGTTTACGGCTCGAAGAAAGTTGAACTGAAAACTCGCGGACGCGGTTTGAAGATCAGCTATGAAGCACTTCGCCGTCACACGCTTAACTTCGTCGCAATCTATTTCGAGCATCTCGGCAGACGGCTCGGCTCACGTCTGAATCAAGATTTGGTCAATGTTTTGGTCAACGGCGATCAGACAGACGGGTCGGAAAGCGCACCGGTCATCGGCGTGACGACGGTCAATACTTTGACCTATGCCGATGTGACGCGAGCTTTCATTCGACTGTCAATCCTCGGCATTATGCCGAATGCAATTGTTGCCAGCGAAAAAATGGCAAACATTTGGCTGAATTTGCCGGAAGTCAAAAATCGTCAGGTAGGAACGCCGATCATCAATTCACAGTTGAAGTCGATGATTCCGTCCGATCTCGACGTTTATGTTGCTCCGAACATGGACGCAGATCATTTAATGCTGGTCGATTCGTCACAGGCAGCCGTGCAGCTCACGGAACTTCCTCTCTTACTGGAAACTGACAAGATCATCAGCAAACAGTTGCAGGAAACTTATGCTACGACCGTGACCGGCTTTGCAAACGTTCAGCGTGATGGTCGCATGATTATCGATGTCGGTGAAGATTTCAATGTCTTGAACTTCAGCACCTATTCGTGGCTTGCAATTAACTAATTCAGCTTAAAGAGCTGAATTTTGACCGGGAAGCGGTGCAGTCCGCTTCCTACGAAAGTGAGGAAAATATGCCCAAAAGAAAATATGGACTAGCAACAGGCGCAGGGGTTTTTTTCGATGATGAAAGCGGTTTGAAAGTTCTGCAAGGCAGACAGGTCGAAATCGATCCCAAAACAGCTACCGAAAAAACACGGTTGGCGATCTCCAGCGGCGCATTATTGGAAGTTTCGGAAGATGAAGAAACTCAGCCGGAAAGCGATCTGCCGGAAGGTTTGCCCGGACGAGACGCGTTTATTGCCGCAGGGATGAGTTTTGAGTCAGTCAAAAACTTTGACTTTGAATCAGACAAAGTTCCGGGCGTTGGCGCAAAAACTATCGAAGCGTTGAAGGACTTTTTGAAAAACGCAAACAGTAAATAAAACAAAATGAGCGAACTGATTGATGCAACTTTTCTTCGAGGGCAATTCGATATTCACCCGGACATTCTGGACAGCCGTTTGGAAAGGAATATCGGAGCGGCTTCGCGCCGTCTCCGCAAATGGGTTGGTGAAGATATGTATCAGTCAGTTCTTGGTAAAGCGGATGATGATCCGTTGCACTTGGATTTCAAATTAGCTGAAGCAAATCTGGCAATGCACTTTGCAATTCTCGGTTTGAATACTCCGATCACGAGCAAAGGAATTTTGCAAAATACCCGGTCAAAAGACTTCTCGGTGATTACTTATTTAAGCCCGGACAAAATTGCAGAAGTGCGGCAAATGTATCTCGATCAGGCAGAGGAAATAGTCCGCGATTATCTGCAAATGCCGGAGCGAAATATTTTTCAATTTGTTGAGTAATGGCAAAAGTAACGGTTGATACCACAGGCGTAAATGAACTCGCTCAGATGATCGAGCAAGCCAAACGGATAATGCTTGGTCGAATTGCTGAACGCGGTTATCAGTTACTTCGAGCTGAAGTGCCGAAGGTGACGACAAACTTGCAGCAAGGCGTTGCACCTCCCGATGTCGATTATCGAAAGCTCGAAGCGACATTAACCGTTTCGGCACGATCTGCACGAGTCGGAGCAACAAAGGCAACACTGCATTTGAAGTCCGGTAAGACTAGGCAAGTAAATCTTCGAGCGCAGCCCGAATATAACTATGCCGAAGTTGTCGCACGAGGAAATAAAAAAGCGGTTCTTTACCCGAAAAAAGCGAAAGCCTTTTTGATTCCGGTTAGCACATCTCCGACCGATGAAAGTTATGTCAGCATCGACGGGAAAAATTATGTGATGCGCCGGAGCCGCAAAGGTCGCAAAGGCAATCCTTATGACGAACGCGCAGCGCAAAGGTTGGAAAACGAACTCGAACCGATAGGCACGAGTGTTTTGAGAGAAATTTTCGTATGAACGATAAACCGGCAGAAATAAATGTCTTCGATTTTTTAGAAGAAAAAAAAGCAGCGGCGGCAAATGATTCGATTCTGAAATCGCTGGAGCTGCACGACACGATCTTTCAAAACATAAAAACAGATCAAGGAGTTCGTCTCGGCGAAACGCCGTCAGATTTTAGTCCGATGCCGGGCGGAGAACTTAAAGAATTCGATGCGGAAGTTCCGATAGTGGTTTTTGCACGAGTCGAAGGAACGGATAAAACCGAGCGTCAAGCAGCCTTGCTAAAGGTTTTCACAATTTCAAAGGCAATAGCAAAATTGTTTTTTGAAGACTGTGAACTTGGCGGACGCGTCTGTAACTCGGAACTGACCAGATGGACACGCGGATTTGATGATTTTGACGGCGAACCGTATGCCGTCTCTAATGTGTCGCTCGTTATAAATCCAAGCGGCAAATACGATTTCCAAAAAAGTTAATTAAAGGAGAACAAATGTCTGAAAAAATCAAATTAAAAGTGTCGGGCGAAATCACGCAGGAAGTCGTGCAGATCGACCCTGAAACTAAAAAAGAAGTGACCGTTCGACAGCGTATTGAATACGTCAGTCAAGGCGAACATGGTGCGGAGTTAAAGCCGGATTCAATCATTGAAACGTCTGCAAGAAAGTTTGCCGATTGGTTGATCCGCGAATACGGATTGGAAGAAATCCAATCCGCTGAAGCTGTCGAAAACGATGCGGCAAGCAATGAGTTCGAGGCGCAGTATCCGGCTGATTTCCCTGCGAGAAAGGTTTTCATCGAAAACCAAATCACGATTGAAACGGCGCGAAACTTAGACCGCGAGAGTCTTATCAAGATTGACGGCATCGCGGAAAAAAGTGCTGACAAAATTCTGAATTGGTTTGTGGAGCATCCAGCCAATTAAGCAATAACGGAGGTTAATAATTAAAAATTATGAGTGATACACAAACTAATCGTGGATACGCGTGGGGATTGCAAACCAATTTTACCACTCAAAAAACAATCGCTGCCGGTGCGTTAAAACAGATTCTGGCGATGGATAATAATTTCATCGATTACACTCCGGCGACAAAGGACGATGAAGATTGGGCGCATGGCGTGAATTCCGCCACCGATCAATGGATCGAAGCGCACGATGCGAACGTGCAGCATTCGATTCCCGGTCATTCACAGGAACTCGGCAAAGTTTTCTATTTGAACCTTGGACAATATCAAGTTGCGACTCCAAGCGGCGGCACGACATCGAAAGAACATTCTTTCAAACCGACCGATCCGACCGTTACCCGTCAGGACAAATCGGTCACTTATGCCGAATATTTCGGCGCAGGTTGGAATGTTTTAATGCCTCGCGCAGTTTCGGACGGATTCACTTTGAAAGGTGACGGACTCGGCGTTTTGACCTGCGATTTTTCACTTCTCGGAGCAGGTTTAATTATTCCGAATTCCGGTGTGACTTGGTATCCGACCGCGACTCCAACCGTCACTCGATTAAGCGGACTGCATAAACTTTTCAACACGCAGGTCGGATTGGTCGTAACGGACGGCGGAACGCCGACAACTTACGCTTGCCGTTACAGATCGTTCGAGGTCGCCTTCAAAAAGACGATGCTTTCTGATGCCGGTTATAAGCCGGGCGGTGGGGATTTTGCAATTGCCGGAACGTCGACTTCAGGTGTCATCCGTTCAGCGCACGAATTCGATAAGCAGATGGTTGACTTCAGTTTCGTCGTGGATATGGCAACGGGCAGTCCCGAATTCATCGCAGTTCAGCAGCAAAAACCGCTCGATATTTTATTGACCGCAACCGGAGGAATTATCGAAGGCTCGATTGCTCATAAACTCAGCGTCATCTTGCCGTTGATTAAATACAAAACATCGAAGCCGACCGTCACGAACGGCATTGCAACATTTACGATTTCAGGTAAAGCCTTCTATGACTTTACGAGCAACAAAATGCTTGAAATCAAATTGATAAATGATGTATTGACCTATGCGTCAGCCTTCTAAATTTCAGCGTATTCAACCGAGGCGGACGGAACTCCGCCGCAAATTTGTTAGGAGAATAAAAAAATGTCAGATACAGCCCAAAAAATTGAAGAAATATATGATGTGGAAGCAACACAGAGAATTAAAGTTGATGATGAAGTGATTGCGGTTATTAAACCGTATTCGGACGAAAGATATTTAAAGTTCAGAGACGAATTAACTAAGAAAATCAATGAATATTTGAAAAACAACAAAAAGGCGGATTTAACCGATGAAGTTTCAGAACTTGAAATCAAAGAGTCCATTTTGCTTAATCAGGAACTTGCCGACGAATTGATTGATTCACTTGAAAATGTCGAAGATTTACCTGCCGACTGGAAAAGTTTGATTTCTTACGAAGATAAAATTCAGTTGTTGGAAACTGCACATAGATTCGTAATTGATGAAGACAATAAAAAGTTTTCGTTAAAGGAAATCAACGTTCCGACAGCTTGCTTTTTCAACGGAAAAGCCGTCAGACAAAATCATAAATTGCGTCCGAAAAGTATTGACGATTCGAGCAAATATGCGTGGATCACTTCAAAAGAACTCAAAGTAACACAGACGGGAAGATTGGAAAAAGAAAAAACCGTCGAGTTCTTTTCTCAAGATGAGAAAAAGGCAGAGCTTTACGACTCGATGCTAATTAAAGCGGAAAATTTCAAAAATGACAAAGTTCCGTTAAAAGTCAAAGTTTTAGTAATTGATTATGTATTTGCTTCGACTGTAAATCAAAAAAAGTAAAGGAAACAGTAGAGAGAATTTCCAACTTTCTACTTGAAAATACAACGGGCTGTCCCGGCGAAGAAAAGTGCCAGTTGGGTTGGCACGAAGCGGCAGGGGAAACGCACGCGGAAAAGGAACAAAATGCTTGTTGGGGCTGTCAGTTTTGGGCGACTAAACCAAACAGAACCGATAAGAATAATCAAGAAATAAATGATCTGTTTGAAGAAATCGAAAGGTTGATTTCTCTTGATAATTGCGGGATTGAAATAGATTGGTCAAACAAAGATTTCTATTTATTTCAGCTATTTGAGCATTGGCGGAACTGTGAAAAGGAAATCGAGAAAAAATATAAAAATGAAATCTCCATTTTAATTCAAAGTTTCGTGATGAAAGGTTCAAAGATTTGAGCGATCAAGGCTCAAAAGCATAGTTTGAGAATGGCTGCAAAAGATTTGATTGAAGCAGCGAAGAGGTTTTAAAAACATGGCAAGTGAAAATAATCAAAATGAAAATAAAAAAGAAGAAATTATCGCCATCGTGATTGAAGGTCTTCAGGAATCTCCTGAACTTCAGAAAGCGTTAGCATCTGCTTTAAAGCGTTTAGAGCAGCAAGAGAGGTAATTATGAATGAAGAAAAAACAGAAAACGAACAGAGAGAATACGCAACATTAACCGAAGAAGAAATCATAGAAAAAACAAAAGGCGGCGAAATTGATGTAGCGGATATGACGATTGAAGAACGCCGACGCTACGCGACATACAAACCGTTCTGGAAGTAATAAAAAAGGCTTGAGCGGTAAAGCCCAAGCCGAAAGGTCTTTGAAAACTTGACACAATTATGATGTAAAAGTAGTGATATTTTCACAAATTTCTTCTATCTCCGATATATCGCCAAACATTCCATCCGAGATCAAAGTGCCGAGTTTGCCGACGTTCATAAATAAAATACTTAGTTCTTCTTCAGGTGAAGAAGATTCGCAGTTTCGACAGAATTGCGAAACGTCAAAAGCACTAAGTAGACCGAATAAAGCATTGGCGGAAGATGCTCTTTCGCTCAACTGCTTTAAATGAACTTTCTCGGCAGACAATTCGCGTTTCTCGTTGTCGGTAATTTGATAGTTGATATTCAACATTATCTTTCACCTCCGAGAAGTTTGGTGATCTGATCTTCGTAGATTTGCCAATGACCGCGCTCGTTTTGAAAACCTTCAAGTTCGCCTCTGACGAGCATTCCTTTGAGTTTGCCGTTGGTTAATTCGGGAAGTCTGCCGAGCATTCTGATATAAAAGATTGCTTTGCCGATTGAAACATAATCGCGGGTAACGGGTTCGCCGAAAGGCAAAACACGGTCTTTGATATATTCGAGTTCGAGTTTTTTGATTTCTTTGGAATGCAATTGCGCTTCCATTTCGTCAAAACGCCGAATGTAGGCTTCGCGGAATTTGATCGCTTTTTCGCCTGTAAAGCCGAGCGCGATCATCGCAAAACCCGAACGGGTCAAAACATACATCGGTTGCGTTTGATTGCGGGAATTTTGATAAGTTGACGGTCGAAAATTCGACAGTGAAAACTCTTCTGAAACGACAGCGAGAACCGTTCTAATTGATTCCATAACGTGCTGATGTTTCTTATCAAAAAAGTTTGCAATTTGATTTGATGTTGTGGTTGGTTTCCCGTCAATGACGGAAAGTTTTGGTGCTCGTAACATTTAAGTTACCTCCTTATGTTTTTTTTTGAAATAAAATAAGTCGGGTGCTTCAAAACGGTTAACACAAGGAAACCGCTTGTGGTATTGAGCTTTCGCTTTATTTCCACAAACACCCGACTTATCTTTGCGAACTATTTTAAGGTCCAGCCTAAAAATGTTGTTGTTCGCAGAAATGAATCCGCAAATAAAAAGATTCGCAAAACTAACGGGTGCGACTGTCCGCTTGTGTTAATAAATTCGTGCTGAACGACGTTTTGAAGCATCGCCCGACAAAGAGAAATTTAGCAGAGAATTTTGATTGTGTCAAAGTTTACGATTAACAGACCGATTAGCATTAGCGTTAGAAGGTGGAGATGACAGGTCTGAACACGCTTTTCCGCAAAAAGCAAGGGATGCAATAAATGCTAAAAAACCAAATAAAATGATTAATTTAATGATTGTAATGACCCAGTAGAAAAAAGTGTTCGTCGCGGTATGTCGTATTTGATAACCGCACTGAGGGCAACTATAAGCCCTTGAAGAAACTTTATTGCCGCAAACGCAGTTCAAGAATTTATGTGGCATAGCGAGAGAGATTATAACAGACGATGAGCAAGCCAATAAAGTTAAAAATTGTTATTGAAGATACGGACGCAGAGCGTTCGACCGCGACTATGAGACGGTTGGAAAACGCCATCAAAGGAGTCGGGAGCGGCAGTAAATATCTTCAAACATTTCAATCTGCATTATCATCGTTTTCGCTTGCGGCATCCGTCTGGGCAGGAGGCATCGCAACGAGTCTGACAAATTCATTTATGTCAGCACTGAGAGGTTTACCTTCTTTTGTAAAAGAATTATTCGATCAAGCGTCGAATTTTTCACAGATGAGCGTGTCACTCGCGCAGTTTGAAGGGTCGGCGGCACTCGCAGAACAAAGAATTAAATCTTTAATGCAAGTAGCCGCTGAAACACCCGGACTTTCTTTTTCTTCCGCTGTTGACGGACAAAAAAGACTCGAAGCCATCGGTTTTGAAGGTGACAAAGCAACTACAATTCTCGCAGGTTTAGCAAAGGTAAGAATTTTAAGTGGTTCAACCAAAGAAGATTTTGATGCCGTTGTGTTGAATTTAACACAAATCGCTACAGGAGGTCAGCAGGTCGGGCAAGAAATAAGAGAGCTAATTGGAAGAATGCCCGCGTTTGCGGCTCGGAACACTCTCTGGTGAAGTTCTAAACAAACTAGACCCAAAAGAATTTGTCTCGCGCATCGCAACTGCAACATCTTCGATGAATGCAGAGTTTGCATCTTCAGCACTCGCCGCTGAAAATTTGTCGGATGCGATTGACCGTATCAAAATCGTTTTTGGGTTCGATCATCGAGCAAAATCCTGAAGTTATCGCATTGTTGCAATTGTGGGCAGGTGAAATCGACAACGTTTCACTTTCGCTTGCAAATCAAGAGTCGCAACAACGTTCGACCTTTTCAAGCTACATTTCTTGGCTGGCGGAAGGTGCGGTCAAAACAGAGAATTTTGTCGATAAGGTTTTCGACCAATTTTCAGATTCTCATTAATACAGTAAATGCAAGATTAACGAACTTTGGCGAAGTCACAGGCGGATTGATAAATATTATTATGACAGCCGGCGAAAACGATTGTTTACGGCGCAGTTGCTACAGTCGCAACAGGAATCGACAATCTTATCAACGGCATTCAGCGTTCGATAAATTCAGTAGTCGGCTGGATAAATTCAATAACCGTGAATATGCCCGGCGTTCCTCAGATTCCTGAATTCAAGGCAGTAGCAGATTTTGCTCAAGAGATGAGAACTGCGACTGTTGATGCCTTCAATGAAGGTATTCGAGCTTCAGAATTATTCTTTAAAAACCTCGAACGAAACGGTAAACGTCTTGATGATGTCCGAGATCGTAATCTTAAACTTGCTCGTGAGTATGTTTCTCGTGTTGATACTCGTGAAGTTAATTACGACCTTTTAACTGAACGCAATCGTAAACTTGCTGCCGAACAAAAAACGCGGACATACGACCCGCATGGGACATCGGAAGTTCAAAAGCCGGACAAGAATCCGGTGGTAAAAAAGGCAGACTTTCAAACGGCAGGATTAGATGCTTTTGCGTCAGACTCGCACGATGGCACAGTTTCAATCGGCACTTAGAAAACTTTCGCCGTCGCTCCGCGCTCAGATTGTCGATTATGCCGAAAAATACGGAATCCCGTCATCACTCGCGCTCGCGCAAATATTTTCTGAATCAACTTTTCAACACGAAAGCGAAATCACCTTTTAAACGCAAACGTCGGTCAACACGCCTACGGACTTACACAGGTTTTGCCTTCGACGGCTTCGGGACTTTTAAACCGCAAAGTTTCGGGAAGCGAACTTTTCAACACCGAAACCGCGCTCACGGCTTGGGGAAAATATATGACCAAGTTGTTCGAGGAATTCGGCGATTGGGAGCTTGCCGCCTTTGCCTACCATAACGGAGAAAATGCAGCGCGTGCCTTTGCGCGTGCGCTCGATTCGGGCAATCAGAAACGCATTGCAATCTTTCGCTAAAGCGAATCCAAAGGGTATTGCTTATGCGCGGAAAATCTCAGCTCTCGCAGGAATGTCTAAAGACGATCAATTTGGGGGTTTTCAATCCTGATAAAGAATCGGAGGCGCAAACCAAAGCCGAACGCGATCTGATCGTTAGAAATGCGATTGAACTCTATAAAAAAGTTGGATAGTTCCTTCTGACAAAATGCTTGATGACTTTCATAAAGCGATGGTCGCCGATGCGAAAAAATTAGGTGCAGGTCAACCAAGCGAAGCCGATGTTTTGAATTTGTTCCGCGAAAAATGCACGACAAAAATACGGTGCAGTCACTCAAACCGAACCTGGTATTTCATCAAATATAACTTTGCCGAAAACGCTTGACGAGCAGTATATTGAGCAACTCAAAGAATCACTCAATTACGAACAGAACATCACTGAACTTGTGATGAAACAGCGCAATTTATCTGAAGAAATCGGCACGATTTATCAAAATTCGATTACAGAACAAAAAATTAATTTGCTCGACATCGAAAAAGAGATCGGCGTTTTACAACGTCAAAATGCAGATGCTGATTTCGTCGCCCGGCGCAGACAGCTATCGGCAAAACGCGAAGAACTGAACTTAAAGCAGGAAATCACAGATTTACAAGATAGACTTGCGAACGCAAGTGAAAATTCGGCACTTCGATATGAAAGAGCATGGCTTTCCGCCGTTTACGAAATCCGCGACGCGAATATGATCGCAATCGAAGACCAAATTCGCGCACAGGTTCGTCTTGCCGACTCCGCAACTTTACACGTCGAGGCAAATACGTGCGCGTGTTTTAGATCACCTTGCCGAACAAAAAACAATTTCAGAAGCATTTGCTGACGGCATTATTTCCGCGTTCGATAAAGCCGCGAACTTCTTAGACAAACGACTCGGCAAGATCGCGGAAATCCCAATCATCGGCGAGTTGGCAAAATTTGCGAACCGTTCATTTTTTGACGAGCATCACGACAAATCTTTTGGATAAATTTTTGCCCTCTGAATTTACTGACAAATTGAAATCAACAGGCAATCCTTTGCTTGATGAAAACGTGAAACAAACGAATTATTTGAAAGATATTCGTAACGCTGTCACAGGAAAATCTCTTACGGGGCGGCAATTTCGGGAACAGCTTCGGGCGGTTCGTCGGGCGGTTTGGGGAATATTATTGATTCGATTAAAAAACTGTTCGGTTTTGGTGGTAGTTCCGCATCTGGAACACCGTCATTTAATCCTATCGCTTCGGGCAATTTCTTTGCGAACAATCCCGCAGGTTTATCGCAGATTCAACCGACTTTACGCCAAATTTGGGATGTTCCCAATTCGGGATTAACCAAACAATCTGGCGGTTTCGGTAGTATTTTTCGGCAAAGAAGGTTTTGGGAATATGTCGGAACGTATTCGGCGATTGGAATGGGGCGCGAATTTAATCGGCGGTTTAATGGCGGTCGTGTCGGTGGTTTTATCTCTGGCGCGGGAACGGAATGGCGATGGGGGCGCAAATCGGGACAATGATAATGCCCGGCATCGGCACGGCAATCGGTGCGGTCGCAGGGGCTATCGGCGGCGGCTTGATTTCCCTGCTCGGCGGCGATCCCAAACGTAAACAAGACAAAAAAGAGAATATGCCCGCTTTGCAAAAAGGTTTGACAGATTCATTTACACAATTTCAACAACTTCTTACCGATTTGAAATCGTTGCGAATAGACGGAGGTTCAGCGATTACAAAGGCGCGAGAGTTGAGAAGCGACATTGCAAATTCTTTTGGAATAAATTTTTGTCTAAGAAGTATAAGAAAGAGAGTCAGAAATTAATTTCTGCCAAGTTAGCTGAAATTGATCGGCGTAACGAGCAAGAACCCATTACAAGGCGGATTGATGCAACAAATTGAGTATTACGCAGAACTGGCAAAAGGTGCGGAAAATCGTAATAAGCGAATTGGTTGCCGAATTTGCTACAGGCGTATTTATTTCACCTCAATTCAACGCACAATATTCTGATTTTAAGAAGCGCAATGGAATGTTACCCGGAACATTTAGCGGAAAGGACACGATTCGAGCGTTGCCTGGCTGAAGGCGAAATGGTTCTGAATCCTTCACAGATTCGTCAGGTCATTCAAAATGCACGTTCCTCGCAAGATGACCCGTTCAAAGGTGCAAACATTCCCGGATACGCTGACGGCGTATATGTTTCGCCGTCGCCGAAACCGTCGCCGTCGTCTTCATCGTCGCCTTTGTTTGCAAGCCAGCCGATCATCGTGCAACCGCATTTCACTCTTTATGTTGAGGAAGGAATGACCTTCGATGAACGAACGAAAGTTTATCTTGAATCCGATTCAGGAAAACGTGTGCAGGTCGATGTGCAAAAAACCTTGAAAAAGGAAGGAAAAATATAAGATGGGGCAGAACATTGTCGTTAAGGATGCAAAGCATTTATGCCGCCGATGAACGCGACATCGAGCAAACGCTCGATGTATTTTTTCCTGATTCGACCGCGCTTCATTTCGCAACGTCGCCCGCTCGTTCTCGACTATACCTATTCAAACGATTTGGAACGCGTCGGAGATATAAATCAAACGCTCGAATCTCCGACCGATGCGGTTGCGGTTGCTTTTGCAAAATAAAGATCGTGCAATCGGACTGCACGTTGCCGAATATTGGCGCAAATGCAAAAGGCTGAAGCGGTTGTCGGCAGATTATATCGCAATGCTGACGGCAGCTTGGAAGAGTGGAAAGAAATGTTTCGCGGTGCGGTGCAGCAGCCTAATGCAGATGATCTTCAGGTTACGTTCAGCATCATTGACGATACTGTTGCGCCGGGTCAGATCATTTGCAATCGAAACTTAGGCGGAATTTGCGGTTTTCCTTTTAAGGATGTAAAAACCTGCGGCTACACCGGAGCAGAGTTGACCTGCGATCATCACTTAAAGTCGAAGGGCGGATGTGACGGAAAAGGCAACTCCCACGCCTTTGGAGGCACACAGCATCGTTATCTCAATGAAGTGCAAGCTCCGGGTACCGGAGGAAACACCGGAACCGGAACTTACAATCGTGTCCGCGTCTCGATCAGATTATTCTAGTGGCGCGGCAATGACGGCAAACCAATGGCAAAAATGGTTTGTTTTTAAGTTTGGATGATTATAATTTATCATCCGATCAATAAAACTTTTCACGCCATCAAAACGGCTGAAGTTGTCCGAAACGTTGAAATATACGAAACGATTTCCTGCAATGGTGCAGTTGGATACACGTCCGGTTCGCACTTGTGGATTCGGGATGCAAAAGACAACCGAGGATTCCCGGTCGAGCGGTCGGCTTCGCGGCAAAATTTACTCACCTTATTCGATTATGAAGATTTGATTCAGTCAAAAATTTTATTGATTCAAAGCACAGGTGAGTTCGGCGACGTGATGCGGATCGAGATGGTCGATGGACTATTTTACGCTTGCGGAAATTCCTCCGCGAAGCTCGTCGTTTCGCATAACGCAAAACAAAATCCGATTGATATTGAATATTGATATTGAATTATGACTTTTGTTGACCATCTAAAGAATGCAGAGCCGGAAAAGAAACCGTTGGAATTTTGCCATCGGTCAGTCACATGATCGAAGGCGATCTCGGTAAATCTATCGTTACCGGAGCTTCGCCGACGCACGTCGTCACGAAGTCCAGCAGTTTCTCGGCGATGCGTTGGGAAAAGGCTGGAAAGGCATCGTCGGTGCGTGGTTCAGAGGTTTTAATCGTCCGTCATCGAAATATATAATTCTATCCCGGTAAAAAGACCGCTGCGCCTGTGTATAAAACTTTTACGGCTGACAGCTCGACCGACATTTTGACCTGCACGCGCACGGTTATTCAAATAATACCCAAGTTTTTGTCGGCGGAAGTCTGCCGTCGCACGCTCGAAGCCGGAAAGATTTATTATGTCATTAATCAAACGACAAATACTTTTCAGTTAGCTTTAACGAGCGAGGAACGGCGATCAATTTAACGACGAACGGAAGCGGAGGTGTTATCGATTTATGCGAATGATCCGGTGCAGGGGATTGACGAGGTTTTTATAGAAGATGTTCCTCACTCGAACACGGCTTGGATTCGCCTGAATGTCCTTCAGGCAGCGAGATCGGCATTCCTGACTTTGATACCAAAAACAAGTCCGCCTGTCGGGTTTTACGGCAATTGTGGATTGCCAGACCGGAGATACTTACGATAGTTCGGGAAACGTGACCGCAAACGATGTGCTTTTAATCAACCCGGCTGACGTGTTGGCTTTCGGCTGTAAGGAAATTCGGAATTATCCGAATTCGCGTATAGATTTTGCCAGTCTTAACACTTTGCGTAACAAATGCAACGAAACCGAAACACCGGATTATACAATCTTGCCCGAAGGAGTCGGACTCACCGGCAAATATTATAACGGCACGAATTTTAATACTTTCGTTTCGCAGCGTGTTGATCCGATACTTCAGTTTGATTCCAGTTCCGGCGCACCTGCACTCGATTTGAATGTTGATTCTTTCTCGGCAAGGTGGGAAGGTAAGATTCGCCCGAAACATAGTGAAACTTACACCTTTTATGTTACGCACGATAATGGTGCGCGGCTCTGGATCAACCCGGCACGGCAATTCTCGAATCACGCGACGACTTGGAACGATTCAGGGCACTACTGCTGCCGGAACTCATTCAGGCACCATTGCTCTGACGACCGATCAATTTTGCGACATTAAAGCCGAGTGGAATGAAAGCGGAAGCACGGCAAATTTCAAGCTTGAATGGCAAAGTCCCTCGCAACCGCGTGAAGTCGTGCCGCAAGATTCGTCTCTATCCGAAAGCGGAAGCTGTGCCGAAATTCAGAACGCATTTTTGCCTTTACGCAGCGAGATACTTTTGACTCTTTTTTGCGGCAAACTCTTTTGAGTTGTAATGGAACTTTCCAAAATGTAAATGGCAAATATAAATTCTTTTCTTTCGACGGATTAACATCGAGCTTTGATTTTTCCGAAGAAAATATCAAAGTAAATACCTTCAAATATCGTCCGCGTTTTTCACAACAGGAATTGTTAAATCTGCCGAATAGATTCATCGCGGACGGACGCGACCTCGATTCACAATACCTTGAAAAATTCGAATCCGCCGCTTTTCTCTGATGTAACTTGGCTCCAAGAGATTGCCGGGCGCATAAATGAACAAACGGTCTATCTTGGAAATACAACACGATGCAAGGTCTTAAAAATTTGGCACATTATGCCAAATTGAAAACCTCGCCTTTTATCTGCGAATTCGAGGGAATGCCCCGAAACGTTTCCGGTCTTGCCGGTGACATTGTAACGGTCACTCATTCGATGCCGAATTGGACAAATAAACAGATTTCTTACGCTCGAAGCAACCGACAAATCAATTGACAGCGGAGCTGACGAGCGTATCTTCAAATTATTGGAATGGGAGTAAGTAAAATGCAAAGAAAATCACACAGAATATTTTGGACAGCTTTCGGCTGCCCTTCGTAATTTTAAGCGAATTTGAGCTGGACACGGCAAAGTCGCTCAGGATTGTTTTTGATGGTTGGAAGAACATTGAGGCATTCGATGCCGGAGACGAGCCGATTGATAATCTGAAGCGCATTTTCATTTTCGATGGAAACAGATTTAATGATTTCGTTCTTCTACGCACCGGGAAATCTTTCAAAATATATCGAGTGCCGCACTTAGCATTATCGAGGTTTTCTGTCGACAGATTATCAGCTTGACTATTTAAATCTTCAAACGGCTAAATTGGTGATGTCTTTGTCGGCAACAAAAAGAGTCACAAAAGATGACACTATTCGTCGGATAAAAACCGTGCCGGAGTATTATCAACTCATCACGCAAAACTTAGAATTGATTGCCCAAGTAGTCGGTTTTTAGCTTGGGAGTATGGAAAAGAAAACGATCAGTTTTTGAACAGCTTAACTGAATCTGACCAATTGAACGTTAAGAAATAAAAGATAATGGCTACACTTGCACCGAATCCGGCAACATTACAAAGAAACCAAACTCAACAATTCACGTTGAGCGGTATTACATCGCCTTTTGGACTTTAGAAGGCATTGGAACATTGAACCAAAGCGGACTTTAATACCGCGCCAAATGTTACCGGCTCTGCGCTGATCCGCGCTCACAGTTCGTTTTGGTCATCAGTCAATGCCGTGTGGACAAAAAATTCCGATGACACTTTGACCGTAAATGGCACGGCTTACTGGGGAGCTGCAATATCTGCCGGAGCCTTAAATAACATTGGCGATGCAGTCGAATATATTTGTCCGACAAATGTGATCTATGCCTTAACAATTGCTAACGCAGCTAATTCCGATCCAATTCGGTATTTATAGCAATGCCTCGCTCGAAACAGGTTATAGCAATGGTTCGACTGCTTATACTTTTGCGGCAGGGGATGTAGTTAGATTTGAGAAAATCAGCGCAAATAAATTCATCGTGCAAAAGAACGTGTGTGACCTTATTCACTTCACAAGATTCATATTCTACGCCGATGTTTCTCAGAGGTTCACGACGGCGGAACAGGCGATTGGAACGGTCGTCAAAGTTCCTAAGTTTTTTCGGAGCCGGAGTAACCGGATATACCGAAGTGCAGTCAAGCGTCACAGTCCAAATCTCGGGTCGAGGAATTTTTTAAATAAAGACCCGTTGGTGCAGTATGTTCCTAATAATGGTTTACAGGCTTGGTTTGCCGCAGATAAATCAATTAGCGATTCAGGTTTGATGCTTCCAGACCTTTCAATGAATTCCTCGGCACGTTTCAGCTTCAGCCTCTTTGCCTGTCATCCAAAACAACAAACTCAACGGCTTTTCCTGCGTTGTATTGGGATGGAACAAAAAATCCTCTGACCTACTCAGGCAATCTAACAATGCGCCATCTCTTCATTGTGGTGCGGCGTATGATGGAGGCTACGTTCGGTAATTATCCGGGAATAATCTCAGGAGCGGCTGAAGCTATTCTCGAAGGACATCTCGGACAAACGAAGTTCTTTGACAATCTTTATGCCAACTATGGCAATTTTAGTTTTTTTCAAATCCTTCGTGGCTTTTCCTGAAAGTAACCAACAGGCAAAGATGTCAGGCGCATTTGCTATTTATGAAATTCAATATCCGACCGGAATAAATCTCACAGGAATCAATCTCGGTCGGTGATAGAGCCGACAACACTCGCAAATGGAAAGGCTGGTTCTCCGAGGCAATGATCTATTCGGAATGTATTAAATGATTTTCTAAGAGAACAGGTTTATTATTACTTTGCTTTGAAATATCGCTTGTGGAGAGAGAACTCAGACGGTTTGCACATCTTTCCTTTTTTCTCGAATAAAACATCTTCAATGGAAAGAAATAAGCCAGCAATTTATATCCGAGGCTTACACTGGCGATCTGAAAGCTCTGGTGAGAGGAAACTATAAAAGGTCTTATGAACTTCCGTTCCTTTTAAGACCACAGGCAGAGTTTGAAGCGGCTGAAGATTTTCACGCTCAACACTATCCGCTTCAAAAATTTATCTTCAGGGATGGTAGAAGCTATCCGGCTAAGAACCTGACGGTTAGAACAAACTCATCATTTAAAGAATCTGGAAGTGATGTCACCTTTAGATTCAACTATTCTTTCGGCATAACTGAACTATAATGTTTTGACTCACTCAAAACGAGTTTCGCGCTTTATCGTGTTTGAGGTGGTTAGTTTATCGTGTTTGCGCGCAAAATAAATATTCATTTAGCCGCTTGACAAGATTTAGAATTAGAATTATTCTAAAATCTAATTTAGGACGAGTAATGAGTATTACAGTAGATATAAAAGAATTGGGATTGACGAAACAGCGTGAAGTTGTCTCTGCAGGTTATTCGTGAAGAACTCGAACATTTGACGGCAAATGAAGTTTTTTGACAAAGCAAAGCAAATTTTGCCGAGTATTTCATTTTGCGACCGTTTATAAACTCCCTGCGTTATTTAAAGGATTCAGGGCTTATTGCGGAAATCAGTTTCGGAAACGGTGCAAGCCGTTTCGACTCGATGGACTTTCGCGGCACGATCACGCGATCTGCACTAAATGCGGAAAGCTCGTTGATATGGAGTTGGAACCTGCCCTGCCGAAATAGTTAACCAAGTCGGCGGAATTTTCCAAGTTCAAGCCCGAATCTTTAGAACTTACTTTGCGCGGACTTTGTCCTGATTGCAATCAATAAATTTTTGATAAAATCCGATTTCAAAAATCAATTATTTATGAAATTTTGAAGTCAAAAAAAAAATAATAAAACTTAGGAGATAAATATAATTATGTCAACAGCTACAGGAACAGCTACGGGAAAACAAAGCGGAAGTTACGATTGCCAAAGTCGGCAAACCGGCACCGGATTTCAATTTGCCTTCGACCAAAAATATGGAAACGTTGGGCGAAAGCATCAGCCTTTCGGATTACAAAGGCAAATGGTTGATCTTGCTTTTCTATCCGCTCGATTTTACCTTTGTTTGCCCGACCGAATTGACGGCTTTTTTCGGATCGCCTTGACGAGCTTAACGGCATCGGTGCAGAAGTTCTCGGCGTTTCGACCGATTCGGTTCACTCGCACCGCGCTTGGATCAAAACCCCGCGCGATCAGAACGGCATCGAAGGACTTGCATATCCTTTGATTTCCGACGTTGGCGGCAAATTGGCAGCGAAATACAACATTTTGGTTGAAGAAGCCAACATCGCCCTGCGCGGTTTGTTCATCATTAATCCCGAAGGAATTCTTGCAATATGCAGTCGTTCACGAATCTGAACATCGGACGCTCGGTTGACGAAACGCTTCGTGTTTCTGCAAGGTTTACAGACCGGCGGACTTTGCTCGGCTGATTGGAAACCGGGGTCAGGAAAATTTGAAAGTCTAAGGTTTTGAAAATTTAATTTAGATTGCCGATTTTAGATTTTGGATTAGAAAAGCAAGTAATTTTGTTTTTCAATCCAAAATCCAAAATCCAAAATCTAAAATCGGAGATTAAAGATATGCCAATGAGAATCGGAGATGCAATTCCGAAATTTGACGGCGCAACCGAATGGTTGAACGAAATTGCAGGACACCGCCGACGATTATGTTCAAGGAAGTCCGACGCTTGTTTATTTTTGGGCGACAAGCTGCGGAATCTGCAAAGACAAATGCCCAAATTGCAGGAATTGAAAGCGAAATATAAAGATCGGCGGATTAAAAACGGTTGCGATCCATATGCCGCGCTATGAAGCTGATACGAATCTCGAAACAGTCAAAGAAACAGTTGAAAAATTCTGCATTGATGACGTTTGTGTGCGATCGAACAATCAGCATAAATTAAAGGACGGCATTTTTTGAACGAACAAGGCTGGGTTCCCGTCTATTACTTGTTCGATGCGGAAGGAAAATTGAAATCGCGCGCCGCCCGGCGAATTCGGTGTCGGAGTTTTAACCACGGCTTTGGACAAAATGTTTCCCGAGCAAAGTGCCCGCAGCTTGATTTATAAATCAAATCTAATGAAACATTAGAAAAAAAAGAGTTCGATTCTCGTAAAAATCGAACTCTTTTTTATCAATCGCAACTACAGCAGTCGCAGCCATCACAACAACTTCCGCAATCGCAACTGTCGCATTCGCAACAGCAATCACCGCAATCGCAATAACAACAATCACAATAGTCGCACCAACGGCGTTTTCTTTCTTCTTCCTCAGCAATATTGTTTTGCATCAAAATCTTTTTAGGAAAAGCTAAAGCCGAACCGAAAATTGGCGCCGAGAAACATCAAATTAAAGCTCAGGTCAAAACATTCACGCGCCGATCTTGCTTCGCGCGATTGGGCCAGGTGCGACGAGCGCGAAAACAAAAATAAACAAAAAAACGAGCGGCATTTGCCAACTATATTGACGCGCCAGACTTCGCGCTTTTTCCGAAGCGTTCTGCCATCTTTGCGTAAAAAGTTCGGCGAGGGTTTACGGTGCAAACTTTTTGCGGTTTTAAGACGGGAAGATTCGTTTTCAGTTTTCTGTGAAGATTCTGCGAAAGTCTTGAAATGAAAAGCGTTCTTTGATCTTCCGCAATTGGCAATTTCGTTAATTTTTGCAATTACTTCACTCTCACTTTCGCGCAAAATCAAGCTGAGTCTTTCGCTTATTTCAGATGAAAATTTGCCTTCTTTTAATCCAAAAACAGTGCAAAAAGCATTGAACTGTTTTTTCTGAAAATCCCTTTCGTAATCTTCAAAGGCATCTAACAAATAAACCAATTTTCCGAACTTAAATCCCAACTCGAACGCGTTTTTTTCAAGTTTGTTTCTGCCGATGCTTTTCACGCCTTCACGAAAAAAAACGGCGGTCGTTTGGCGCGGTCGGAAAAGCTAAATCTTGTAAAGATTCGCATTTTTCTTCACGCGATTTTTGCGAACGCAAAAACTCTTTGACTTCATCGAGTGGGAAATTCCATTTGCTCAGAAGTTTTTCGGCTGTTTGAAATTCCTTTGAAAAAACGTTTCGGGCAAATTTGTGGCGACGTTGGTTTTCATCGGAAATATGATCGTCGAGTTTGAATTCGGTGAGAATAATGTTAGTTGTCGCGGCAAACTGCAGAGCTTTCGGCATTTCATTTTTCGGCAAGTTGAGGCAATTAAATGATTGATACGAACTTTGCCATTCGGAAACATTTTCGCCGCTGAGAACCGCTAAAATTTCCGCAAGAAAAACCGTATCGTGATTGAGCAAAAGCCGCGATTTTTGCCCGTAAAGACTGCCGATCGTCTTACAAGTTCCGCAATAGTTAAGACGGCGAAATTCCTTTTCTTCCGCTGTCATTCCGCACTTTTTCGCACGCATTAAACCGAACATAATTTCTGCAATTTCTCGAAAATTCTTATCGAATCAAACTTTCCGCCGCCGCTTCGCCCGTCTCGATCGCGCCTTCCATAAAGCCTTGCCAATCGGCAAGATGTTCGCCTGCAAACAAAACCTTTAAATGCGGTTTCTGCAAGATCGGGCGAATTCCGAACCATTGTCCGGACGATAAAGTGCGTAATGCGCCTTCGGTAAATTTATCGCGCTGCCACGCATAAGGACGCGATTCCCTTCGCCAATTTCGGCGCGTCTTTATCGAAATCCATCAATCATTGGTGATGATCTTCATCCTTCTCTGATCGTTCTGCGACGCTAAAACGTCGGCTTTTTCGCCGATCGCGTAAGCCGTCAAAATCCCTTCTCTGCCTTGCTGATTTTGCGTGCTGTGAAAATAAAAATGCGAAGCCGTGTCCGAAACCATCGAAAAATTTTCGTCCTTCCAAAAGCGGTTTTTCATACAGAACGCTGTTTTTGATGATGGCGCGAATAGATGAGTTTTTGCGCGGCTTCCGCCTGTGCGGTCGGAAGCGGCGGATTAAATTTTATCTTGTTCAGGCTTGCGATCGGCGCAGTGCAGATGCAGGCATCGCTTTAAAACTTTCGGTTTCGGTTTTGACGGTGACGATTCCTGCGCGGTTGATTAATTTCGGTAACTAAAGTGTTTAGCCTGATATTTTCCGCGCCGATCCGTTTCATAAATTCTTCGGCGAGCCGCGAATTTCCGACCTGTCATTTTATAATCCATCTCGTTTTTCGGACTCGACTCGGCATATTCCGCCAACGCGCCGAAAGCCGAAACGTGTCGGATAGAATTCGCCGAAATCGGTGCTGTCCATCAAATCCCGCAGAATCAGATCATCCTGCGAATAACCGATTTTTTCGAGATACGTCCACCAATCGAGTTTGTCGAGATTTCGCTGTTTGATGTCGGAGTCAATTTCGGATAATCAGCTTTGATCTTGTCAAAAGCGGATTTCGCCTTTTCGGAAAAACCCATTGATTCGGGCGCGAAACTTTCCCGTTTTGCAGAAGATAATCATCGAATTTGATGTTTTTGCAGAGGAATTTTGAAATCACTGCAAAGTGCCTTGATTCTTTCGTGACTTTCGCCGACCCATTCTGCGCCGAGCTCGCAGACGAGATTCGGATTTTGCGGCAGAGAATGTGAAAAAAACGCGTCCGCCGATGCGGTCACGCGCTTCTAAGATCGTAACATTCCAACCGGCATTTTTTTAGTTTGAACGCGGCTGATAAACCCGCAAAACCTGCACCGATTATGACGCAATTTTTTTTACGTTTTTGAGCAAAAAGATTTTGAGAAGCAACGGCAATTCCGACGGAACTTGCACCCAAAATCTTCAAAAATTGACGACGGTTTGTTTTTTCTGACATCGGTTCGGCTAAAATTTAAGTAAATCCCAAAACCCCCTTGAAAATTGCTCCTAAAATTAACACACTTTACTAAAATCGAACCAAGCAAAATTCCGATTCAAAACCAGAATTATGCCAAAAACGAAAATATAATCGCCCGTCGTGCCGACATTTTTTCCCGTCGCACGTTCGCGGATCAAATCCATATTCTGCTTGTTCGCTTTCCAGAAAAAATCGAACGCGTCGCCGATAAAAGGAATCGTGCCGACGAGATAATCCAGACCGATGTTAAAAGCCATCCGCAAAAGCGTAATCTTCGGCACACCGTAACGAACGCCCGCGACCAGAATATAAAACGACATCAGCGAAGTAAGCGTATCACCGACATTCGGAATCAGCCCGATCAGCGAATCCAACCCGAAACGCCAACCCGTTCCCGGAACCTTGAAAAGTCCGTCGAGATAGGTCGAAAGCGTTTCGAGACTTTCTTCGATCTCGATTTCGCTGTATTTGCGTTTCTCCATTCCGAAAACGCTGCGTTTTTTGTCAAGATTTTCCATTCAGTTTTTTCCCCCAATTTTCCGATTCGCTTTCAAAATTTCGTCACGATTTTTTCGCCTGTTTTATCCAACTCGGCAAACGGCTTGCCAATGATTTATTGACAAAAGGGCTTGCGCTCACGAAGCTTCGCGCCGACGTAATCTTCGATAAAGCCGAGATGTTTTTCATTATAAGCCCAAAGCGTTTTGCCGCAACACGAAATTTCAAGCCACAAAGGAAGCCGAAAATACCAATCGAAACCGTCGCCGGATACCGATCTGTCCGCCTTTCCATTCATCGCGGTAACACACACGAAAAACAAACCAATTTACGCGGCGCGAAAAGTCTTTCATTCAATTTTCCGAACCTATCTCAACCGCCAAAACCTGCGCTTTTCCCGCGCATCGCGGACAAATACGAGAAATTCTTCGCTGAATTTCGTAAACGAGTTCGCCATCGTCGGAAAATCGTTCGCTCATAAATAAGTTACTGCACACTGATACAGGCGCAAAGCACCGACGGAAATTTCTTTTTTCGTCATCAAATCCAACCTTTTCGTTTGCAGCCAACTAATGCCTAAGCCTTGTTTTTTCCATTGTTTGGCTTGAGCGCAAATTTTTCAGCAAACCGTCTTTTTTCGACCATTGACGGTAATTCAGAAATTTGCCGTTCGTGATGTTCATAGCGTAGCCGTCCCATTCGGAAAATTCGGTCGTAAAAACTACTTTGCCCGTTTTCAGATCGTAAACGTCCAATCTCCGCCATCGGGAAAAACGTTTCGCCTGACAAAAAACAGATCGCCGAAAACGCCGCCGGATTCATTTCCTTCGACATTTTTCAGATTCAGCAAAGAATCGGCGGAAGCTTCGCAATTTTTCGGCAAAACGGTTTTTCATATCGCGTTTGAAAACTTCGATCTCATAACCTTCTCCGGTGCCGATGTCTTCTTTTTCGTTCGTTTTCAGATACGTTTTGACGGACGTATTTATTGAAAACATAACATTGGGCTTTTTCGTCGGTTTCGGATTTATAAAGCGGTTTTTCGGAATTTTTGATAAATCCTGCGCTTTGCGCCGAAGCCGATAAGTTAAAAACAAAAATTGCGGCGATTGGGAGAATCAGAAATTTTATTTGGTTAATTTTGGTCATAATTTTCGTCTGAAATTCGATCTATTTTTGGCGAACTGCTTTTCCCTCAACAATTTTCACACTCAAAATCCTGTCACCGCGCACGATTGAATCTACGACTTTCATATCGTTTTCGTTCACTTTTCCGAAAACCGTGTAGCCGCCGTCGAGATGCGGCTGCGGACTGTGCGTGACAAACCACTGCGAACCGCCCGTATCTTTGCCCGAAAGTGCCATTCCGACCGCGCCGCGTTCGTATTCGAGCATATTTACTTCACAGCGAATTTGCCAACCCGGACCGCCGTTTCCGTCGCCGCGCGGATCGCCGTCCTGCATCACGAAATTCGGCACGACACGATGAACCGCAAGACCGTTGAAATAATTGGATTTCGCCAATTTAATGAAATTATCAACCGTCAAAAGGTGCGCCCTTCGGGCGCAAGATCGATCGAAAAATTTCCCTTTTCGGTCGTAAAAATTGCTTTGACCGTTCCGTTTTTGCGCGAAACTGCGCGTGTGTAATCGGCAGGTTTATTTAAAACTTGTCCGAGTTTTGAACCCGCCGAAAAAGGCAAAACTTGATCGCGTTTGCTATTTTTGTATCTTTCGAGCATTACTGTGACAAGTTCGCTCTTTCTATTTCGCCGCTTTGCAAAATATCGGCCGCTTTTTTGCGAACAAGATAATCCTTTGAATTTACCGCAATAAAAAGCGTCGGAACGATCTCGTTTTTATCGAGTTTGAAAAGCGCGTCGAGAATTGCTAATTGCGCGTCATTGTAATCTTTATCGCTTACAAAAGCCAAGTTGAAAGCGTCTTGCAAAGGCTTTGATATTTTCCTTTGATTTCGGTTGTTCGCCTAAAATCTCAGCGATCGCGGCGCGAATGAAAAGAGTCGGTTTTCGGCTTCGAGAATCGGGCGCAAAATTTCCCGACGTATTTTCCGATTGAACGCGGCAAATGCGCGAACAGATCGGGAATCGCAAGATTCGTTTTATTCGATTTTTGTTCGTGAGTGAGCCAGATGCTGATGAGCTGCACAAGCAAAAGCCGCGTTTGCGATTTCAGTGCGTCCGTTTTCCTTGTTCGATTCAAGCGCGGCGATTTCACCCAAGCCTTGAAAAACTGCCGAAGCCGTCCGCCAATCTTCCGTAAAAATCGCTTCCGCGCCTGAGGTAAAAGTTTCGATGTAATCTTTCGGCGCAATTCGCGCCAAAGGCAATTTCGGTTTCAGAGGACAAATAATTATCGAGTTTACGCAATATTTTTTATGAAAGAAAACCGCTTTTGCGTCGTTGGAATTCGCAAGAAGTCGGCTCAAAACCGTTGCGATTTCAAAAAGTTCGCTTTTTTCCGAAGGGCTTCCTTTTTTTGTTGCAAATGTCGAAACACCGTAAAGCGAACTATAATAAAATTTCCGCGTTCGATCAGTTTCTCGGCGGCTTTTTTTATCCTTCAAATTTCCCAAAGCGCGAATCGCCGAAACGCGCACCCGCGAATCCGTATCTTTGACAGCCGCGTTCAGCAAAATTTCCAACGAATCTTTGTCTTCCGCCGCGCCGAGAACACGCGCCGCGTTTGCCCGCACGACCGCGTCCGTATCTTTTTGAAGCATTTTGCGAAGCGTTTCGCTGGCATTTTTGGCGCGAAGCCTGGCAAGCGTGTTTCCTGCGTCGGCGCGAATTCTCGCATCGCCGTAAGTCAAAAATTCGGCAACAACCTTTTCACCGTTTTCGGGACGAACACGCAAAACAGCGGTCAAACCTTTCAAAATTGTTTCCAAACTCGGTGCGGAACGCCGTCCCTGCTTCAAATTCGAGCGCGGAAACGATCGCTTTGCCCAATTCCTTCGATTTTTCATCCTTCGCATTTGCGGCGGCAATTTTCCCCGCCGCTTCGATCGCTTTTGCGCGCAAAGTTTCATCATTTTTTGTATTTCCTAAAACGCTCAGAATCGCGTCGGCGGCTTTAATAGATTCGATCTCGCCGAGCGCAAACGCCGACATTACGCGAACTTCGTCGTCTTTGTCGCTTTGCAGAAGCGAAACGAGCCGTGGAATCGCCGCTTCATTTCCGATGCGTCCCGCCGCCAGCGCAGAACGGACACGAATTTTCGGATTCGGACTTTTCAGCAAATTTTCCAGAGTTTTATCGAAACGAAGCTCGTCTTCGGCTTTGGAAATCTGCACCAAAGTTTGAACGGGAATTTGTGCGAAAATCGAAACGGAAAAACAGAGAACGAAGCAAAGAATTAAGATTTTTTTCATTTTGACCTTTTCAGAACAGATTCAAAAGATTTTACGCGACAATGAAAGTTATTTCCAAATCTTTCGGCAAGCAATTTCGGTGCAAAATGTTTATAATCGCGGAATGGAATGCCGATTTCACGGATTTGGCGGATTTTTGCAGATTATTTTCTAAAAAATTCGTTTCAATTCGGCCTAATTTGCCCAATCCGCGTTCAAGTCATCTTCAATAAAATATGTTCAAAAAATTTATCGCAATCGCATTTATTTTAATTACGGTAACGCCGAATTTTGCTTTGGCGCAAACGAAACAGAAATTTCGCTGCTTCTTTTTAACGGAAAAATTTTTACGGCTAATGAAAATTTTTCGACTGCCGAAGCCGTCGCGGTTGACGGCGAAAAAAATAGTTGCGGTCGGGAAAAACTACGGAGTTAAAAGGCAAAATATCAGGCTTCGCGTGAGATTGATTTGCAGGGAAAAGCTCGTCCACGCCCCGGATTTAACGACGCGCACATCCATTTTGCGGGTGTCGGGCTTGCGCTTTTGCAGGTCGATCTGAACGGTTCAAACACGTTGGAAGAAGCACGGCGCAGAATTGCGGCAAAAGTTAAGGAAACGCCGAAAGGTCAGTGGGACATCGTCGGACGCGGTTGGGATCATACTTTGTGGAATAATCGTCTTCCGACGAAGCAGGATTTGGACGATATTGCGCCCGAAAATCCCGTTTTTTCTGCAAAGAGTTGACGGACATATTGCGTGGGCGAATTCCAAGGCATTCGAACTCGGGAAAATAACCAAAACAACGCCGAATCCCGAAGGCGGCGAGATCGTCCCGCGATGCAAGCGGCGAACCTGCGGGAGTCGTGAAGGAAACCGCGCAAGGTTTGATCGACAGAATTATTCCGCCGCCGTCGCCTGAAATGGTTTACAAAGGGTTTGCTGCTCGCGCTCGACGAAGCAAAAAAATTCGGTTTGACAAGCGTGCAAGGCGGCGAAGATTCGGCGGCGATGCCGATCTATGCCAAACTTCTTTCGGAAAACAAATTGTCTGCGCGAGTTGCGATCTGGGCAAGATTTCGATAAATCGGTTGCCGATTCTCAAAAAAGAGCGTGAAGATTTCAACGCATTGAAATTAAGTTCGTCGCGCCTGAAATTTTCGATGCTGAAAGGTTATCTCGACGGCTCGCTCGGTTCACGCACCGCCGCAATGCTCGCACCTTATTCGGACGATCCCGCAAACAGCGGAATTCCGCGCCGTTCGGAACAAGAAATGATAAAATGATCGTCGAACCGCGACAAAGCAGGTTTTCAAATGGGACTTCATGCGATCGGCGATAAATCGAATCGGATTGCTTTGGACGGATTTGAAAAAGCAAAATCAGAAAAAGAAAAAGTCGGTTTGGGCGGATCGGGTTTTGACAGGCAATTCGCGCCACCGCATCGAACACGCGCAAGTCGTCGCGCCGTCTGATTTTAAGCGGTTTTGCGGAACTCGGCGTGATTGCTTCGATGCAGCCGACGCACGCGATTTCGGATAAGCGTTGGGCGGGCGAAAGATTGGGCGAATATCGCGTCTTGGGTGCGTATTCGTGGCATTTGTTTGAATCTTACGGCGTTCACGTCGCTTTCGGAACCGATGCGCCGGTCGAATTATTGAACACTTATCAAACGCTTTACGCCGCTGTTTCGCGTCAGGATTTAGAAGGAAATCCCGCAGGCGGTTGGCAGCCGCAGGAAAAACTCACGATGGCGCAGGCGATTCGTAATTACACATATGAGTCGGCTTATGCCGAATTTGCGGAAAAGGAAAAAGGCGAATAAAAGCCGGAATGTTTGCCGATCTCGTCGTCCATTCAAAAGATTTGCTGACGATTCCGCATAAAGAAATCTTAACGACCGAACCCGTTTTCACCATTTTCAACGGCAAAGTTATCTACGAGAAAAAATAATGATCGAAACGAAAAAACTGCCGACGATCGAAGCGGCGAGAATCTGTTTGCGGCATCTCGAAGACAGCGATGTCCGATTCGCTTTTCGAGATTTTTTCCGACGAAGAAACAATGCGTTATTGGAGTTCGCCGCCGTTTCAAGTTCGCTCCGACGCGGAAAATTATCTTGCTGACATTCAAAAACTTTTTCAGCAAAAAAACGCTTTTTCAATGGGGAATTTCACTCAAGGAAAACGATAAAATTATCGGAACCTCGACGCTTTTCCATCTCGACTTTAGAAATCGCCACGCCGAGATCGGTTATATTTTGAATCGAAAATATTGGAAAAAAGGCTTCGTCAACGAAGCCCTTAATCCCTTTTGAAATTTGCGTTTGACGAATTGTATTTGCACCGCATCGAAGCCGACGTTGACCCCGACAATATCGCTTCGATTCGTGTCGTAGAAAAACTCGGATTTCAAAAGGAAGGCTATTTGCGCGAACGTTGGCACGTCGGCGGAAGGATATGCGATTCGCTTTTTTTACGGTCTTTTGCGGAACGATTGGGAAAAAAACTAATCGGTCCTGAAATTTTCCAGCTTCAATGCACAATTTACGCCTTCAAATTCGTAAGAAGTGATCGCGCAATTTGAAATATCGCGGGCGCGGTCAATTTCAAGGATTTCGGCTTCGGTCAGATTTTCCAAAATGTATCTGAAACAATGAAATAACGACTTCGTGCGTGACTATTAAAACCTTTTCATTCTCTAATTTAGACAAATCCGTTTCGATAAAACTGCGAAGCCGAAACACGACATCAACCCAACTTTCACCTCCCGCGGGACGATGATAAAACTTTCCGTGAAGCTCGCGCCGCGCAGATTCTTCCGCATATTTTTCCATTGCGCCGAGTTTTGTCAAACGGTCGAACACGCCGAGTTCGCGTTCACGAAGGACGTTCATCGAGCTTGATTTCGACATCTTTCAAAGCCGCCGTTTGCTGAATAATTTTCGTCGTTTCAAACGTGCGGACATACGGCGAAGAATAAATTACCGTCGGCTTTTCAGCTTGTCCGGCAAACCATTTTCGACCGTTTCGGATTGAGTCTTTCCCAATTCGGAAAGCGGCACGTCGGCTTCGCGTTCGGGAAATTCGATCTCCAAAAGTTTTTCGCTTTCAGCCTTCTGCCGCGCAATATTCGACGTGCTTTCGCCGTGACGAACAAGCCAGAGCGATTTGGGAATGCGGATTGTGGATTGCGGATTTTTCATAAAGATTTGCCTGCGAAAAATACGAAAAGAACGAAATAAATACAAAAAAGATTTTGAATATCCTATTTTTCGTTTCTTTCATTACTTTCGCAGGCGGAAATTTTTAAAATCTTAAATTCTGCGACGACGGGCGTGTGATCGCTCGGGCGTTCCCACGTTCGCGGTTCTCTGTCAATCCAGCAGCCGACGCATTTTTTCGGCTAAAGATTGC
>JASAOG010000441.1:7500-17500 GCA_030265305.1 Biomphalaria pfeifferi
ACAAAATAGCATACAATAGCATAGAGTAGAATAGAATAGCGTTTTTAGCTTTACCTTTACCACACTATAGCATAGCATAGCATACCAATACCACAGCATGAAACAGCATGTCATAATAGTTATATTAAATTTCCAGAATGAGCATCACATAGGCTAGTTTTTTAAATATATAATGTGAAGGTTAGGGTTAGGGCTTAATTTCATTGTACCTAGCAATTTTAAAAACGCTAGTGCAGACACACACAGACATACAAACACTGTCTTCTTTAATGCATTAGATTCTACGCTAGTAATGCCATCAATTCTGGTACTAAAGTACCCCAATGGAAAATATTCTAGGCCCTAGGCCTGACCAAACCTTAAGTATAGGCTGGGGAAAAAAAAAAAAAAAAAAAAAGCATAACCCTAAACCTAAGCATAATGCTGACAAACCCAAAGCTTAAGCTGAAACAACAGAGGGCATATCAACCTGACCCTAATCCTTGGCCGATGCCCTAGGCTGGCCGCATACCTAGACCGAACCCCTAAGTATAGGCCCAAGAATAGGCTGAAGAAACACTAGACATAGGCCTCAACCTAAGCATAATACAGACATACCCTAAGCATAAGCTAAAACAAAAGAGGGCATATCAACCTTGGCTGAGCCCCAGGCTGGCTGCCCCTATATTGAACCCTAAGTAAAGGCCGAACAAACCCTAATCATACGCCTAAACCTAAGCATAATACAGACATACCCTAAATACCCTAAGCATAAGATGAAACAACAGAGGGCATATCAACCTAACCTTGGCCGAGCCCTAGGCTGGCCATGCCTAGGCTGAACCCTAAGTATAGACCAAACAAACCCTAAGCATAATACACAAAAAAAACAACAAAAAAAACAACCTAAGCATGAGCTGAAAGTAACGGAGAACCTAACAACCTAATCCTAACGCTAAGGATAAGCCTTACCCCCTAACCCTAAGCATAAGGGAAACCCTAAACCTTACTTTCTCATGCTAATAGTATTGCTAGTATAAACATAATAAAACATGCAGTATAAATTAATCTTTCCATTTTGCTTAAAAGGCTTAAAAGGCACAGGCTGTTGAACAAACGGTGGGTCACCAGGCTTATAGTACCCACTGCCATTTATGTCCTTGTCCCGATATCATTTGCCTGGGGCAGGAGTCGAACCTGCAACATTTGTTCAGACAGCACTCTATTCTACTCTACTCTACTCTACTCTACTCTACTCTACTCTACTCTACTCTACTCTACACATGGTGTGGTGTGGTGTGGTGCCTTTTTTAAAATGTACACTTTTCAAGTTTGTTAATATTTCAACAACAGCAATTTATTAACTATGCAATAAAAAAAGAATTAGAAATGACAAGATTTATTAATTTGCTATTATTAGATCACTAGATCTAGACTCTACTTAACTCTACTATAATAGATCTAGATCTAATTCAATTTCTAGACTAGAAATTATTGAGTTATTGAGTTACTTCTTTTGACTAGATCTAGATTTACTCGATTTAACTAGAAGTCTAGATCTAGCTCATGTTGTTGTAGCTAGCTAGCCTGCAGCCTGGCACGGCACTGCACTGCAGAGGATGGAGATATAATAGATCTAATCTAGACATTGAAATAATTGAAATAATTAAATCATCTATCTCAGTTGGATGAAAAGAAAAAAATGACTGAAATATTATATTAGATACCCTCCAGGGGTGTCCCTGGGTCCTCCTGTCATTTTATAATAATGATAATAATAATAAATTATATAGATTTACAACAACTTAATAATAATTGTTGGAATCATGAACATGTGGACTAGATTAGATCTACAATTCTAGATCTACATAACAAGTGTCACAAGTCTACTGTAACTGTACATTAGTATTTATTATAGATCCAACCCTATATAGCATATAATAATATAATCCTACTACTTCTACTACTGACTAGTCTAGATTGGAACTAGATCTAGACTAGACAGATTGAACAGAATCAGAAACACACTTTTTTTGGTTAAAAAGAAATATAGGGGCCTAATCTAGACCTTACTAGATCATCTACTAGAATACTAGATCTAGTCTAGAGTCTATATTATTAACTCTTTTTAAGTTGAGTGAGAGGTCTAGACCTAGATAGATCTATCTACTAACTAGATTGATTTTTTTCTCTCTATTATTATTATTCAACGGAAGCTGCCATTTGCAATTTTCTAAAAAACAAAACAAAAAAAGCGACTGACTAAAGAAACAAATTAATCTAGTTATCTAGATCTCTACAAACGAATACAAAGAATTATAAAATCCACTCGAACCCGCCCGCCCAAAACAAAACATAATAAAATAGAGACTAGATTTTTTTTTTTTCAATAGATAGATAGATAGATAGATAGATAGATAGATAGATAGATAGATAGATAGATAGATAGATAGATAGATAGATAGATCTAGTGTGTAGACATAGTGCAGCAACCACTACATTAAACATTAATTACTTATTATTACTTGACGTAGACTTATTAAACTTACTGGCTTTCAACAGCGTATATTTTATGCTAATTTATGCTAATTTATGCAGCTCATTCACTCTCACACACACTCACGCACAGTCGTACCGTACACACCCCTTATGCCAAACATGCAAAACGCAACAACTTTCCAGAAAATCCAACCTATAACATAGACTTCTACGAAAAAATCGCGTAAAAAATACACCGTCTGGACTGATACTCGTGGAGCATGCGAAAACATGCCGAGCACCAATCCCCGCCAGTCAAGACGAGACAAGTCAACCAATGGCGGCGGCGCAAGGCAAAGGCTAGCAGAGAGCTCGGTAATGGCGCGTCGGGTTCTCACGGTGTCTGGCTGGCTAACAGGAGGCAAGGCTAACGCAAGCGCTCTGTACGGCGGTATTCGCTGATCCGCGACTGTGTGTGGCATGCTTACTCTTACGTACGCTGTCTCCCAGTAACTTGGATCGGCACTTGAGATCGTAGCTCGTCGGCTCCCCTTGCTCTTGGGGCCGCGGGCACGTGCGGTGTCCGTAGTTGGTCGCATTTAGCGTGTTGTACGTAGGAAAGAGTTCCGTGCGGCACGGAGAGCTCGATAGTTGGTCTCGTAGAAACCCGGCCCTCGCAACGGGCGTCTGGGTTGGCATAACGAAATTGGGTCCGTTAAGGACGAACGGAGGGTCGAGTCTCCAGCGCGTGTCTGGCTCCCCTCTGTGTCTGGTGGCAACGATGGGAAAAAAAAAAAGCGAGGGGACGCAAAAGGGACCTGTTCTTGAAAGGACAGCATTCTCCCGCCCCGAGCAGGCGGCGCTGGCCTACGAAGGCTAGCGCTGTGACCGTCATATATAATAAGCAAGTCGGCTTCGGCCGGCGACGATGATAGCTATCTGGTTGATCCTGCCAGTAGTCATATGCTTGTCTCAAAGATTAAGCCATGCATGTCTAAGTTCACACTGTCTCACGGTGAAACCGCGAATGGCTCATTAAATCAGTCGATGTTTATTAGATGAAAACTATCCTACTTGGATAACTGTGGCAATTCTAGAGCTAATACATGCTTACCAAGCTCCGACCCTCGTGGAAAGAGCGCTTTTATTAGTTCAAAACCAATCGCCGTTGCCCTTCGCGGGGCGCGGCGTCCCGATTGGTGACTCTGGATAACTTTGTGCTGATCGCATGGCCCTAGTGCTGGCGACGCATCTTTCAAATGTCTGCCCTATCAAATGTCGATGGTACGTGATATGCCTACCATGTTTGTAACGGGTAACGGGGAATCAGGGTTCGATTCCGGAGAGGGAGCATGAGAAACGGCTACCACATCCAAGGAAGGCAGCAGGCGCGCAACTTACCCACTCCCGGCACGGGGAGGTAGTGACGAAAAATAACAATACGGGACTCTTTCGAGGCCCCGTAATTGGAATGAGTACACTTTAAACCCTTTAACGAGGATCAATTGGAGGGCAAGTCTGGTGCCAGCAGCCCCGGCATTCCAGTACCACCTCATCGTGGTTGTCGGTGTGAACACTCCGCTCTCTTGGAGTGGCCAAGAGTACTGGTTGCTTGCCGCTGATGAATGAGCAGCCGGCAAGTGTAAAAGGAAACAAAGGGGATATATCCAGCCCCTGTGGGCAAAGACTGGGCTGACTGGCGCGGCCTTAGCGGGTTGCGTCGGGCGGACTGGTTTGCGCCCACGAGCTAGGCTCTATCTAGCCCGTCCCCTGTGAGGTAGTAGAGGAACGCGCTTCCCAATAAGCAGTTCTGATACTGGGGATATCAAGCAATCCTCACACAACCACTCCTCTCGTAAGCGAGCTCTTGCCATACGGAGGTAGTGACCAGTGGTGCGGACTTCCCGCACCCTGAGATCCCGGACCCTCTTGCAGGCCCTATGTACACTACTTTCTAATAGGCAATAATTAAGGCCGCCAACGGCCTTCGACTTCTATGCAGACATGAATATTACACAACAAACCAGAAAACCCGGGTACGAGCAGACCCAAACAGGCTCCGTCGCGCGGGTAGTGGGCGGCAGGCCCGACAACGCTAAATTCACTACTACTCGCCCCGTGGTTCCGATCCGGCGGAACCTGTCGAACCACGATAAATTAGCGAAGGTTCCCCATCTCAGGAAAAAGACCTCTTCCCAGGCTACACTGCATTCGTTCTTCCCTCGGAAGAACGGTAGCCATGGTGTGACTGGCCCACCACACCAACCTGGTGAACATGTCCCGCACCAGGCCAAACCAACTATTACCACCAAAAAGGCCCAACCGACTATGACCAACGTAGCGAGGACCATTGGCCCTCCAGAAAACCAACCATTACAACGGTCTATCGCTCCCAGTCCTAAACCCTTAGGGAGAGATAAACTTAGCCAGATAAAAGTACTCCAGCTCAATATCTGTGGGTTAATACCCAAGATACTTGAGCTCACAAAACTCCTCCACGAGAGGGCAATAGACATCGCGCTCTTGCAGGAGACTCTGGTAGGCAAGAAACGAAGCAGCCACATCAGTGGCTACACGGCTTATAAATGTAAATGCGATGAGTGCCGTGGAATTATCACATACGTAAGAAACGGAATGACGGTTTCACAAAATCCTGGCCCTCAAAGCGGGCGTACCGACGCCATCTCGCTTGATATATTCAAAGCTGGTAGAAAACTTACGGTCATTAACTGCTATAATCCGCCAAAACACGAACTTGCCATTAACCTCGGCAATAAGAATATCCTCACTAAAACTCTATTAGCTGGGGACCTAAATGCCAAGTCTCCTGCATGGGGCTATGACACAACCGACTCCTCGGGCCATAAAGTCCAAGAAATTCTCAACACTACGAACCTATTTTGCTTGCAAAATAAACATAGCCCGCCAACCCTCCTACACACTGGCAACGGGTCTCTGTCGAGACCTGATCTAACTTTAATTACTGCAGACCTAGAGGGAAAAACCACAATTAACGTGCTTGAGGATGTCGGAAGTGATCATAGGCCCATTGAAATCACTATTGCCCTCTCAGAGGCCAGGGGTGTAGCCACTAAACGGCCCAAAAAATGGAGCTACACCAAGGCTGACTGGCCAGCATACGGGGCGGCTGTCGACTCCGCCCTGTCGTGTATCGCGGTGGAGGAAGGAACAGTCGACTCCAAATACGGCGAAATCACTGCAGCGATTTTGGGTGCGGCTAGGAAGCATATCCCGCGGACCTATCCCGGCATACGGCATAGACCCGCCTGGTCCCGAGAATTAGATCGAATAGTCAGGGCCAGGAAACGGGCAAGGCGCAGAGCACAAAGAAAGGGGACCCCTGAATGCCGCAGGGAGTTCAACGCATTATGCCGGAAGGCCAGCGAGGTGGCCCAGCGTGTACGAGCGGACCACTGGAGGGATGCCTGTGCCGGGCTGGATCTCCGGGATACTTCCAAAGCCTGGCGTCTTCTTCGCAATCTTGAGGCCAAAGATTCGGTACGTACAGCCACCCCATTATTGTCACCCAGTGGGGATCGAGTGGCAAAAGATCAAAAAATGGCCGACTTGCTTAATAAATATTTCGCTTCGATAAGCAAGTCCGAAAAGAAGACAGCCACATCTATAGCCCTCAACAAGGAGCGTAAAAGACTCGAGAGGGAGCCGGATGGGTCGAAAGACCTGGACACGTGCAATGCGCCCTTCTGCCGTGCTGAGCTGGACAGAGCGATAGCTAAGTGCAAAAACAGAAAAGCTCCGGGGCCAGACAAGGTTACTCCTGAGATGGTAAAACATCTCGGGGGTATTGCGAAAGACAAACTCCTTGAGTTTGCGAACCGGACCTGGGTAGAGTCCAGACTACCCAGGGCCTGGCGCTGTGCTACCATTGTTCCAATACTAAAAAAGGGCAAAGACGCGACTAACGTTGAGTCCTACAGACCCATATCCCTGACCTCCACTATCGGCAAGATAGTAGAACGGATGGTCAGCGAGCGACTCGTGTGGAGCTTTGAGAGTGCCGGTATCCTAGCGCCAGAGCAGGCTGGCTTTAGGGCAGGCTTGAGCCCGATCGACCAGGTCACAGTATTCATGCAGGAGGTGGCCGACGGGTTCCAGAGGGCCGAGAGCACATATGCAGTATTTATAGACCTTAAACAGGCTTATGACCGGGTGTGGAAGCAAGGCCTCTATCTTAAGCTTAGAGCCATGGGCGTACACGGGCGGACCTATAACTGGATAAAACAGTTCCTAACGGAGAGGAAAACAAGAACGCAGTTCCAGTACTCTCTAAGTGGGGAAAACACCCCAATCAGAGGGTTACCCCAGGGATCCGCCCTCTCATGTATTCTTTTCATGGCCTATCTTAACGATTTGCCCAGCTCACTCCGATGTCGCAAACTGCTATATGCTGATGATATTGTCCTCTGGTCAACCGGGAAGAAAGCTGACCAACTTCAGGCAGCATTACAAGCCGATCTCCATACCATCTCCTCGTATTGTTCAAAATGGCAGATACGAATCAACGTTGCCAAAACGACCTGGTGCCTGTTCAGCCTGGGAATCGACATTCTTGGGGCCCCATTCGAGCTCCAACTCGGTGGGCTGCGACTCCAACGCGAAAACACGCCAAAATATCTAGGAGTCACCCTAGATAGAAAGCTCTCAATGCACTTGCACATCCAGGACGTTGAAAGAAAGGCCTCGGAGAAGTTAGGGTTACTCAGAAAGCTAGCCAGTACCAAGTGGGGCGCCCGAGCTGACATGCTCCGCACACTGTACACGGGGGCTGTCAGGTCCCAAATTGAGTACAGCCTGCCTGTGCAGGTGTACGCAAGCAAGACGGCCCTCGAATCACTCGATCGTGTACAGGCTCAGGCTCTTAGATTCATTTGCGGCACCTATAGAACGAGCCCAACTTCCGCTGCAGAAATCATGTCCAACGTGGCTCCTCTCAGCCTGAGGAGAGAGCGCGCCGTGCTAACGGCCCTGGAACGCTACAAAAGGAGCGAACCAGGGCTACCGACCCACACTTTAGTCACTCGGTGGAGAGTTAAAAACCGGATTAAACGGACATCATTTATGCACTGCGCAACAAATTTGAGTGCTCAAGCTGGTCTCTCCACTGATCGGGTCCCAATCCGACGGATAAGCACGTGCCCGCCCTGGAGGAGACAGCCCATCCCTCCCATCAATCTAACCATACACGGGTTGGAGGGGGCCACAAAACGACACACACACCCGGACTTACTAAGAAAAATGGCAATGGACACACTAAAGACCTACCCGGCCAACGCCATTTATTGCTACACAGACGGGTCGGTCATGAAGGACCCCGTAAGAGCTGGGTATGGGGCCTATATCTGCTACCCAGACCACGAACCTGACAAGCTTTCAGGCACATGCGGCCTCGCTGCATGTAGCTTTGATGCTGAAATAACGGCGATAACAAACACACTCAAATATCTGCTCCAAAAATTGCGTGAAAAGATAACCGTTGCGACTACCGTTGTAATGGTTACCGATTCCCAATCCTGCCTCCAAGCCATGGCTGGCTTAGGGGGAAAGTCCGAACTGGTGGAAGAGGCATTAGGCGCCGCAAATAATATCCGCCTATCTATTGGAGCTGTCATCTTTATGCAGTGGGTGCCCTCGCACTGCGGCGTGAGGGGCAATGCCGCGGCTGATGCTCTAGCTCGTGAAGGAGCGCTGGCCGTGCCCACTTTCGAACCACCAAGTACGTTTAAACAGGCTACCACAGTTATACGAGAGTGGGTACATGAAAAATGGTTGAAATCCTGGGATGACTCCAACACTGCCAGGGGAGTCTGGCAGCACATGCGTCGCCCAGATCGAGAGGACCCGTGGTGGAGGCTAAAAAGGTCAGAACAAACAATAATAGCACAGTGGCGCACGGGACACTGCCCAATAGGTGCATACTTCGCCCGGTTCCGACCAAATTTTGATGCCCGTTGCCGACACTGCGGGGAATCAGAAGAGACGGTGGCGCACGTCTTGCAAGAGTGCCCGCAGCTCTGCGAGCTGCGGGAAGACGTATCAGATGGTTTACTATGTCTGTATGGAAGCTATGAGGCACTACGCCAAACAGCAGAGTTCCTTACCAGGGCACTACGGGAGTCCTAGGTCTCCCTGCCTTGTCACCAATTGGAGTTCATCTCAGGTGCCAGCAGCCGCGGTAATTCCAGCTCCAATAGCGTATATTAAAGTTGTTGCAGTTAAAAAGCTCGTAGTTGGATCTCAGGCGCAGGCGGGCGGTCCGGCTCGCGCCGGCTCACTGCCCGTTGTCTCCTGCCCTACCCGTCTGCCGGCTCTCTCCCGTGGGTGCTCTTCGCTGAGCGTCCCGGGTGGCCGGCGCGTTTACTTTGAAAAAATTAGAGTGTTCAAAGCAGGCCGAGCTGCCTGAATAATGGTGCATGGAATAATGGAATAGGACCTCGGTTCTATTTTGTTGGTTTTCGGAACTGGAGGTAATGATTAACAGGGACAAACGGGGGCATTCGTATTGCGGCGTTAGAGGTGAAATTCTTGGATCGCCGCAAGACGAACTACTGCGAAAGCATTTGTCAAGAATGTTTTCATTAGTCAAGAACGAAAGTCAGAGGCGCGAAGACGATCAGATACCGTCGTAGTTCTGACCATAAACTATGCCACCTGGCCATCCGCAGGAGTTGCTTCGATGACTCTGCGGGCGGCCTCCGGGAAACCAAAGGTTTTGGGTTCCGGGGGAAGTATGGTTGCAAAGCTGAAACTTAAAGGAATTGACGGAAGGGCACCACCAGGAGTGGAGCCTGCGGCTTAATTTGACTCAACACGGGAAAACTCACCCGGTCCGGACACTGTAAGGATTGACAGATTGATAGCTCTTTCTTGATTCGGTGGGTGGTGGTGCATGGCCGTTCTTAGTTGGTGGAGCGATTTGTCTGGTTAATTCCGATAACGAACGAGACTCTAGCCTATTAAATAGTTCGCCGGTTCCTCGATGCGCCGGCGCAACTTCTTAGAGGGACGAGTGGCGTTTAGCCACACGAAATTGAGCAATAACAGGTCTGTGATGCCCTTAGATGTCCGGGGCCGCACGCGCGCTACACTGAAGGAATCAGCGTGGATGCCTCCCTGGCCCGAAAGGGTTGGGAAACCCGTTGAATCTCCTTCGTGCTAGGGATTGGGGCTTGTAACTGTTCCCCATGAACGAGGAATTCCCAGTAAGCGCGAGTCATAAGCTCGCGTTGATTACGTCCCTGCCCTTTGTACACACCGCCCGTCGCTACTATCGATTGAGCGGTTCAGTGAGGGCCTCGGATTGGTCTCGGTCTGGCGTGCAAGCGCCGGCACCGTTGGCCGAGAAGACGCTCGAACTCGATCGCTTGGAGAAAGTAAAAGTCGTAACAAGGTTTCCGTAGGTGAACCTGCGGAAGGATCATTAAAGGTTTCTGTTGCTATCGACGATAACGAAAGCAGCAAAACAAACAATCAGCACAAAAAACAACAACACGTTTGTATGGCC
>JASAOG010000441.1:22500-27500 GCA_030265305.1 Biomphalaria pfeifferi
CGGTGACCCACGATTCGTACCTTACAACTTGCGAGTCAGAGGTCTCAGTGTGAGCGTGGCACTGGCTGATATCTCGCTCGGTATCAGCCCAATTTTTTTTCCTCAAAGTCCAAAAGACATAGTGCACAAGCCATCAGCGCTGCGATGGCGTAGAGTCCATTCACAGGTTGCATCAATGGAACAGACCAAGTCTGAACCTGCGGTTCTTCTCGTACTTAGCAGGATTCGGTGTCATGCGCGCCGCACGCTTTTGAAAAAAAAAAATTCTAAGTCCAAAAGATGTACGCGCCTTTTGAAAAAAAAAATAATTTTTTTTTTTTTTTCCGCAAGTCCAAACGACATAGTGCATAACCAAGTCTGAACCTGCGGTTCCTCTCGTACTGAGCAGGGCAGGATTACCGTAGCAACGACTTGTCATCAGTAGGGTAAAACTATAAGTGTTGGCCAGCCAAGCCAGTATGCCAATGTATAATGTGACCGTTGTGTTTTCTTTTTTTCCTCAAAGTCAGAAAGACATAGTGCATGAACAGAAAGAGTGTCATGCGCGCCTTTCGAAAAAAAAAAATACATTTCTAAGTCCAAACGACATAGCGTATAAATTATTAAACAAAGTGCATGAACAGAAACACGTAGCGTATAGTCTCATGCGCGCGCCCGCCATTTATTTTTTTTTGAAAGCCATAGTGCATATACATTTCAAAATTGAAGACATAGTGCACGACATCCATCCTCGCGCGTTGTTCAATACCGCCAATTATACAGTTATCTAATTAACTCACTTCTATGTGTTGTCGTCTGTTTTCCTCCAAACTACATAACCCTTAACTCACCCAGACTCCTACCTACCCACCCATCCACCGCACAAGCGAAATAATATATGTCTTTGGAGAGAACCTCCGAGAAAACATGATTTTCAAAAAATGCGCAATATATATATTTAACGATAACTTGAAGCCGAAAGATACTACTATGAAGAGCTTTTTGTTTTCATAGTTGTACGTTTTTTTTTTTTTTTTTTTTTTTTTTTTTAATTCAATTCTGATCCAAGCTACACATATTTACACACCACCCGAACGAAATACATTTTTCATTTCATAAGTCTTTGTTTGGAGAACTCCTAAGAAAACATGCATCTTGACTTGTGTACATTTACCTTCCAAATATCCTCCAAACTACATAACCCTTAACTCACCCAGACTCCTACCTACCCACCCATCCACCGCACAAGCGAAATAATATATGTCTTTGGAGAGAGAACCTCTGAGAAAACATGAAAAAATGCGCAATAGTTTTCTTTTACACACACACATATATATATATATATATATATATATATATATATATATATATATATATATATATATATATATATATATATATATATATATATATATATATATATATATATATATATATATATATATATATATATATATATATATATATATATATTTAACGATAACATAAAGACGAAAGATACTACTATGAAGAGCTACCCTCCCGGGCTTCAGTAATATAAATTTCAAGCCATTTAAAACATTCAATATCCTTGCATGTTTAGGAAATAAAACCATTACAAGACTATTTCATCTAGAAAGATTCACATATATATATATATATATATATATATATATATATATATATATATATATATATATATATATACATACATATATATATATATAAGAATGTACTTCAGTTAAACCGAAATTAACGAGTATGCTCCAAATAATTGGAGGGCAAGTCTGGTACCTCAAAATTTAAACTACTGTTAAGGGAGGTTATAAATGTGTTTTAACTAAATCTATTGGATTGATTTTTTTTTCTCGTTAGTCTCCCCTTTAAGTGTCTGCGCATTTTTTTTTCACTTCATAAGTCTTCGGAGAACTTCCAAGAAAACATTTGTGTACATTTACATTTATTTTTAAAGAACAATAAACAATGCGCAAGCAAGCAAGCAAGCAAGCAAGCAAGCAAGCAAGCAAGCAAGCAAGCAAGCAAGCAAGCAAGCAAGCAAGCAAGCAAGCAAGCAAGCAAGCAAGCGCACACGCGCACGCACACATAACGCACACACACGCACGCACGCACGCACGCTCTATTTATTTATTAAATATTTATTTATTTATTTACTTATTTATTTATTTATTTATTTTTAATACGAGCTTTTTAACTGCAACAACTTTAATATTCGCTATTGGAGCTGGAATTACCTACCGCGGCTGCTGGCACCTGAGATGAACTCCTATTGCAAAATCAGAGCAGGAAGGACTAGTCCTCCCGTAATGCTCTGGCATGAAACTTAGCCGTTCGGTGTAGTGCCTCATAGCTACCATACAAGTCGAGTGACATCGAAGAAGCATAATATTAGCATAGATTAGAATAGTATATATATATATATATACAATATATATAACATAGCGCATAATAGCATTAGAGCATAGCATATATTGCGTCTATAGTAGGGCATTATCATTAGCATTAGGATTGGCGTAGCGTAGCATAGCATAGCATAGCATAGCATAGCATAGCAAAGCATAGCATAGCAAAGCATAGCAAAGCATAGCATAGTATAGTATAGTATAGTATAGTATAGTATAGTATAGTATAGTATAGTATAGTATAGCATAGTATAGCATTAGGGTTACCATTAGCAATGGCATTAGAATTAGCATTAGAATTAGCTTTAGCATTAGCTTAGCTTAGCATAGCTTGGAATGGCATGGCATGGCATGGCATGGCATAGCATAGCATAGCATAGCATAGCATAGCATAGCATAGCATAGCATAGCATAGCATAGCATAGCATAGTACTGTGCAGTGTCGTACAGTATAGAATAAAACATAATAGCATACAAAAGCATAGCAAATAACAAAATAGCATACAATAGCATAGAGTAGAATAGAATAGCGTTTTTAGCTTTACCTTTACCACACTATAGCATAGCATAGCATACCAATACCACAGCATGAAACAGCATGTCATAATAGTTATATTAAATTTCCAGAATGAGCATCACATAGGCTAGTTTTTTAAATATATAATGTGAAGGTTAGGGTTAGGGCTTAATTTCATTGTACCTAGCAATTTTAAAAACGCTAGTGCAGACACACACAGACATGACAAACACTGTCTTCTTTAATGCATTAGATTCTACGCTAGTAATGCCATCAATTCTGGTACTAAAGTACCCCAATGGAAAATATTCTAGGCCCTAGGCCTGACCAAACCTTAAGTATAGGCTGGGGAAAAAAAAAAAAAAAAAAAAAAGCATAACCCTAAACCTAAGCATAATGCTGACAAACCCAAAGCTTAAGCTGAAACAACAGAGGGCATATCAACCTGACCCTAATCCTTGGCCGATGCCCTAGGCTGGCCGCATACCTAGACCGAACCCCTAAGTATAGGCCCAAGAATAGGCTGAAGAAACACTAGACATAGGCCTCAACCTAAGCATAATACAGACATACCCTAAGCATAAGCTAAAACAAAAGAGGGCATATCAACCTTGGCTGAGCCCCAGGCTGGCTGCCCCTATATTGAACCCTAAGTAAAGGCCGAACAAACCCTAATCATACGCCTAAACCTAAGCATAATACAGACATACCCTAAATACCCTAAGCATAAGATGAAACAACAGAGGGCATATCAACCTAACCTTGGCCGAGCCCTAGGCTGGCCATGCCTAGGCTGAACCCTAAGTATAGACCAAACAAACCCTAAGCATAATACACAAAAAAAAACAACAAAAAAAACAACCTAAGCATGAGCTGAAAGTAACGGAGAACCTAACAACCTAATCCTAACGCTAAGGATAAGCCTTACCCCCTAACCCTAAGCATAAGGGAAACCCTAAACCTTACTTTCTCATGCTAATAGTATTGCTAGTATAAACATAATAAAACATGCAGTATAAATTAATCTTTCCATTTTGCTTAAAAGGCTTAAAAGGCACAGGCTGTTGAACAAACGGTGGGTCACCAGGCTTATAGTACCCACTGCCATTTATGTCCTTGTCCCGATATCATTTGCCTGGGGCAGGAGTCGAACCTGCAACATTTGTTCAGACAGCACTCTATTCTACTCTACTCTACTCTACTCTACTCTACTCTACTCTACTCTACTCTACTCTACACATGGTGTGGTGTGGTGTGGTGCCTTTTTTAAAATGTACACTTTTCAAGTTTGTTAATATTTCAACAACAGCAATTTATTAACTATGCAATAAAAAAAGAATTAGAAATGACAAGATTTATTAATTTGCTATTATTAGATCACTAGATCTAGACTCTACTTAACTCTACTATAATAGATCTAGATCTAATTCAATTTCTAGACTAGAAATTATTGAGTTATTGAGTTACTTCTTTTGACTAGATCTAGATTTACTCGATTTAACTAGAAGTCTAGATCTAGCTCATGTTGTTGTAGCTAGCTAGCCTGCAGCCTGGCACGGCACTGCACTGCAGAGGATGGAGATATAATAGATCTAATCTAGACATTGAAATAATTGAAATAATTAAATCATCTATCTCAGTTGGATGAAAAGAAAAAAATGACTGAAATATTATATTAGATACCCTCCAGGGGTGTCCCTGGGTCCTCCTGTCATTTTATAATAATGATAATAATAATAAATTATATAGATTTACAACAACTTAATAATAATTGTTGGAATCATGAACATGTGGACTAGATTAGATCTACAATTCTAGATCTACATAACAAGTGTCACAAGTCTACTGTAACTGTACATTAGTATTTATTATAGATCCAACCCTATATAGCATATAATAATATAATCCTACTACTTCTACTACTGACTAGTCTAGATTGGAACTAGATCTAGACTAGACAGATTGAACAGAATCAGAAACACACTTTTTTTGGTTAAAAAGAAATATAGGGGGGCCTAATCTAGACCTTACTAGATCATCTACTAGAATACTAGATCTAGTCTAGAGTCTATATTATTAACTCTTTTTAAGTTGAGTGAGAGGTC
>JASAOG010000441.1:37500-42500 GCA_030265305.1 Biomphalaria pfeifferi
ATCTATTGGATTGATTTTTTTTTCTCGTTAGTCTCCCCTTTAAGTGTCTGCGCATTTTTTTTTCACTTCATAAGTCTTCGGAGAACTTCCAAGAAAACATTTGTGTACATTTACATTTATTTTTAAAGAACAATAAACAATGCGCAAGCAAGCAAGCAAGCAAGCAAGCAAGCAAGCAAGCAAGCAAGCAAGCAAGCAAGCAAGCAAGCAAGCAAGCAAGCAAGCAAGCAAGCAAGCAAGCGCACACGCGCACGCACACATAACGCACACACACGCACGCACGCACGCACGCACGCTCTATTTATTTATTAAATATTTATTTATTTATTTACTTATTTATTTATTTATTTATTTTTAATACGAGCTTTTTAACTGCAACAACTTTAATATTCGCTATTGGAGCTGGAATTACCTACCGCGGCTGCTGGCACCTGAGATGAACTCCTATTGCAAAATCAGAGCAGGAAGGACTAGTCCTCCCGTAATGCTCTGGCATGAAACTTAGCCGTTCGGTGTAGTGCCTCATAGCTACCATACAAGTCGAGTGACATCGAAGAAGCATAATATTAGCATAGATTAGAATAGTATATATATATATATATACAATATATATAACATAGCGCATAATAGCATTAGAGCATAGCATATATTGCGTCTATAGTAGGGCATTATCATTAGCATTAGGATTGGCGTAGCGTAGCATAGCATAGCATAGCATAGCATAGCATAGCAAAGCATAGCATAGCAAAGCATAGCAAAGCATAGCATAGTATAGTATAGTATAGTATAGTATAGTATAGTATAGTATAGTATAGTATAGTATAGCATAGTATAGCATTAGGGTTACCATTAGCAATGGCATTAGAATTAGCATTAGAATTAGCTTTAGCATTAGCTTAGCTTAGCATAGCTTGGAATGGCATGGCATGGCATGGCATGGCATAGCATAGCATAGCATAGCATAGCATAGCATAGCATAGCATAGCATAGCATAGCATAGCATAGCATAGTACTGTGCAGTGTCGTACAGTATAGAATAAAACATAATAGCATACAAAAGCATAGCAAATAACAAAATAGCATACAATAGCATAGAGTAGAATAGAATAGCGTTTTTAGCTTTACCTTTACCACACTATAGCATAGCATAGCATACCAATACCACAGCATGAAACAGCATGTCATAATAGTTATATTAAATTTCCAGAATGAGCATCACATAGGCTAGTTTTTTAAATATATAATGTGAAGGTTAGGGTTAGGGCTTAATTTCATTGTACCTAGCAATTTTAAAAACGCTAGTGCAGACACACACAGACATACAAACACTGTCTTCTTTAATGCATTAGATTCTACGCTAGTAATGCCATCAATTCTGGTACTAAAGTACCCCAATGGAAAATATTCTAGGCCCTAGGCCTGACCAAACCTTAAGTATAGGCTGGGGAAAAAAAAAAAAAAAAAAAAAAGCATAACCCTAAACCTAAGCATAATGCTGACAAACCCAAAGCTTAAGCTGAAACAACAGAGGGCATATCAACCTGACCCTAATCCTTGGCCGATGCCCTAGGCTGGCCGCATACCTAGACCGAACCCCTAAGTATAGGCCCAAGAATAGGCTGAAGAAACACTAGACATAGGCCTCAACCTAAGCATAATACAGACATACCCTAAGCATAAGCTAAAACAAAAGAGGGCATATCAACCTTGGCTGAGCCCCAGGCTGGCTGCCCCTATATTGAACCCTAAGTAAAGGCCGAACAAACCCTAATCATACGCCTAAACCTAAGCATAATACAGACATACCCTAAATACCCTAAGCATAAGATGAAACAACAGAGGGCATATCAACCTAACCTTGGCCGAGCCCTAGGCTGGCCATGCCTAGGCTGAACCCTAAGTATAGACCAAACAAACCCTAAGCATAATACACAAAAAAAACAACAAAAAAAACAACCTAAGCATGAGCTGAAAGTAACGGAGAACCTAACAACCTAATCCTAACGCTAAGGATAAGCCTTACCCCCTAACCCTAAGCATAAGGGAAACCCTAAACCTTACTTTCTCATGCTAATAGTATTGCTAGTATAAACATAATAAAACATGCAGTATAAATTAATCTTTCCATTTTGCTTAAAAGGCTTAAAAGGCACAGGCTGTTGAACAAACGGTGGGTCACCAGGCTTATAGTACCCACTGCCATTTATGTCCTTGTCCCGATATCATTTGCCTGGGGCAGGAGTCGAACCTGCAACATTTGTTCAGACAGCACTCTATTCTACTCTACTCTACTCTACTCTACTCTACTCTACTCTACTCTACTCTACTCTACACATGGTGTGGTGTGGTGTGGTGCCTTTTTTAAAATGTACACTTTTCAAGTTTGTTAATATTTCAACAACAGCAATTTATTAACTATGCAATAAAAAAAGAATTAGAAATGACAAGATTTATTAATTTGCTATTATTAGATCACTAGATCTAGACTCTACTTAACTCTACTATAATAGATCTAGATCTAATTCAATTTCTAGACTAGAAATTATTGAGTTATTGAGTTACTTCTTTTGACTAGATCTAGATTTACTCGATTTAACTAGAAGTCTAGATCTAGCTCATGTTGTTGTAGCTAGCTAGCCTGCAGCCTGGCACGGCACTGCACTGCAGAGGATGGAGATATAATAGATCTAATCTAGACATTGAAATAATTGAAATAATTAAATCATCTATCTCAGTTGGATGAAAAGAAAAAAATGACTGAAATATTATATTAGATACCCTCCAGGGGTGTCCCTGGGTCCTCCTGTCATTTTATAATAATGATAATAATAATAAATTATATAGATTTACAACAACTTAATAATAATTGTTGGAATCATGAACATGTGGACTAGATTAGATCTACAATTCTAGATCTACATAACAAGTGTCACAAGTCTACTGTAACTGTACATTAGTATTTATTATAGATCCAACCCTATATAGCATATAATAATATAATCCTACTACTTCTACTACTGACTAGTCTAGATTGGAACTAGATCTAGACTAGACAGATTGAACAGAATCAGAAACACACTTTTTTTGGTTAAAAAGAAATATAGGGGCCTAATCTAGACCTTACTAGATCATCTACTAGAATACTAGATCTAGTCTAGAGTCTATATTATTAACTCTTTTTAAGTTGAGTGAGAGGTCTAGACCTAGATAGATCTATCTACTAACTAGATTGATTTTTTTCTCTCTATTATTATTATTCAACGGAAGCTGCCATTTGCAATTTTCTAAAAAACAAAACAAAAAAAGCGACTGACTAAAGAAACAAATTAATCTAGTTATCTAGATCTCTACAAACGAATACAAAGAATTATAAAATCCACTCGAACCCGCCCGCCCAAAACAAAACATAATAAAATAGAGACTAGATTTTTTTTTTTTCAATAGATAGATAGATAGATAGATAGATAGATAGATAGATAGATAGATAGATAGATAGATAGATAGATAGATAGATAGATCTAGTGTGTAGACATAGTGCAGCAACCACTACATTAAACATTAATTACTTATTATTACTTGACGTAGACTTATTAAACTTACTGGCTTTCAACAGCGTATATTTTATGCTAATTTATGCTAATTTATGCAGCTCATTCACTCTCACACACACTCACGCACAGTCGTACCGTACACACCCCTTATGCCAAACATGCAAAACGCAACAACTTTCCAGAAAATCCAACCTATAACATAGACTTCTACGAAAAAATCGCGTAAAAAATACACCGTCTGGACTGATACTCGTGGAGCATGCGAAAACATGCCGAGCACCAATCCCCGCCAGTCAAGACGAGACAAGTCAACCAATGGCGGCGGCGCAAGGCAAAGGCTAGCAGAGAGCTCGGTAATGGCGCGTCGGGTTCTCACGGTGTCTGGCTGGCTAACAGGAGGCAAGGCTAACGCAAGCGCTCTGTACGGCGGTATTCGCTGATCCGCGACTGTGTGTGGCATGCTTACTCTTACGTACGCTGTCTCCCAGTAACTTGGATCGGCACTTGAGATCGTAGCTCGTCGGCTCCCCTTGCTCTTGGGGCCGCGGGCACGTGCGGTGTCCGTAGTTGGTCGCATTTAGCGTGTTGTACGTAGGAAAGAGTTCCGTGCGGCACGGAGAGCTCGATAGTTGGTCTCGTAGAAACCCGGCCCTCGCAACGGGCGTCTGGGTTGGCATAACGAAATTGGGTCCGTTAAGGACGAACGGAGGGTCGAGTCTCCAGCGCGTGTCTGGCTCCCCTCTGTGTCTGGTGGCAACGATGGGAAAAAAAAAAAGCGAGGGGACGCAAAAGGGACCTGTTCTTGAAAGGACAGCATTCTCCCGCCCCGAGCAGGCGGCGCTGGCCTACGAAGGCTAGCGCTGTGACCGTCATATATAATAAGCAAGTCGGCTTCGGCCGGCGACGATGATAGCTATCTGGTTGATCCTGCCAGTAGTCATATGCTTGTCTCAAAGATTAAGCCATGCATGTCTAAGTTCACACTGTCTCACGGTGAAACCGCGAATGGCTCATTAAATCAGTCGATGTTTATTAGATGAAAACTATCCTACTTGGATAACTGTGGCAATTCTAGAGCTAATACATGCTTACCAAGCTCCGACCCTCGTGGAAAGAGCGCTTTTATTAGTTCAAAACCAATCGCCGTTGCCCTTCGCGGGGCGCGGCGTCCCGATTGGTGACTCTGGATAACTTTGTGCTGATCGCATGGCCCTAGTGCTGGCGACGCATCTTTCAAATGTCTGCCCTATCAAATGTCGATGGTACGTGATATGCCTACCATGTTTGTAACGGGTAACGGGGAATCAGGGTTCGATTCCGGAGAGGGAGCATGAGAAACGGCTACCACATCCAAGGAAGGCAGCAGGCGCGCAACTTACCCACTCCCGGCACGGGGAGGTAGTGACGAAAAATAACAATACGGGACTCTTTCGAGGCCCCGTAATTGGA
>JASAOG010000442.1:0-49968 GCA_030265305.1 Biomphalaria pfeifferi
ACCTCTGCGCACCGACATGCGTCTTAGTCTAAACGTACGTTCCCCCTGGCAAGCAAGATAGACTCAAGATGCCCTGTTATGCACACGCACCCTCCACAACAAGGCACATTCTGACAAAAGCGATCCCACAACTCCCTGGAGGCACTCGATTCGACAATCTATAACATGCCAAGGCGGCGCTGGTCCGGGGGGACCCCAGCACAAGAAAACAATCTATAAGGGTGGAAAGTTATCGTTCATTTTTAGTTTAAAAGTCGGGGAGAGTGTAGAGGAAGGGGTGGGGGGGGGGGGGGAGTCTCACCTTCGAACAAGGAAGAACTACAACTGTTTTATAGAGCGCTCAGTTCCTGGCGCCAGTTTCTTTAACCTTTAACGCTGACCACCGCTCTTCTGATATCAAAAGAGATAAACAGGTCAAGTGACATTCTCACATCTTGATTGTATTAGCAGCACAATTGGAAACGAACTGGCTATGCGGGTTTAATGAGGATTTCGTTAGCTTTTGTTTTGCAGAGATTTCGGGTAAAAGTTTTTAGTTTACCAAACGTTTTCAGTTATGTTACTAATGTTAGTTTGGCATTTGAACGACTTCTGGATTCGATTCTTTACGATGGGTGTTTTAATTAAAATTAAAAACCCCTCTTGTGTGTGTGTGTGTGTAAATTCGTGTGTGTGTGTATACTAGTGAACTTATACTAAATTCTCTAAGCAGTAAATCTCAGACAAATGCGATACATTCACTCATGCATCCTCAAGGTCCCAAAACATTTGTGAACCAACTTACTAAGTTTATTTAATGCTCCAATCTCTCCTTTAGAAGGTCAAGGCCCCGACTTAAGGGTGCTGGAGGCATGTATTTCTTCAACTCAGCATGTAGGAAATCGAATGATAGTAAGGGCTCCATTCAGCTGCCTGCTCATTTCGGTATAACGGTGTCACCGTAGCCTACTTGCTCAGAGCCGTATCATTGAAAAAAAAAAAACATGGCATGAGATTCGTTATTAAAGATTTTCAATGTTAACAAAGCAATGTCAAGGTCGCTAAATTGACCTTGAATGTTGCCAACTAAACAAAATAAAAAGTGCTGCAAACGAGAGTTAAGACAATTTGATTTTGCTATGCTAAGGAGTGAAAAAAAAAGATTCTGTAGGCCTAGCTTTAAAAAACAAGCATAATCAACTCTTCGTGCACACCGGATACTCCATAAAGTTAGCTATTTATAGTTGTTATTTTTTTTTAGCATCACATTAGGACTATAAAGTAAGTGTAATAGTGAAAGAAGAACTTCTAACTTTATTATTTCTAGTTTTATGTGTTGGTGTTACGTCACTGAATACGCGTTCAATGTCTTACTAGTAATCATGTTGGCATATCAGATCAGGAATGGGATGAGATAGAGGTCGAACTAAAAACCCAAGTTACCTTGTTACATACAATAGATAGAAATGCAATCCCATGTTGACTTGTTACATATTAGATAGAGGTAGAAATACAATCCCATGTTAACATGTTACATATTAGATAGAGGTAGAAATAAAAACCCAGGTTAACTTGTTACGTATTAGATAGAGGTAGAAATAAAAACCCAGGTTAACTTGTTACATATTAGATAGAGGTAGAAATAAAAACCCAGGTTAACTTGTTACATATTAGATAGAGGTAGAAATAAAAACCCAGGTTAACTTGTTACATATTAGATAGAGGTAGAAATAAAAACCCAGGTTAACTTGTTACATATTAGATAGAGGTAGAAATAAAAACCCAGGTTAACTTGTTACATATTAGATAGAGGTAGAAATAAAAACCCAGGTTAACTTGTTACATATTAGATAGAGGTAGAAATAAAAACCCAGGTTAACTTGTTACATATTAGATAGAGGTAGAAATAAAAACCCAGGTTAACTTGTTACATATTAGATAGAGGTAGAAATAAAAACCCAGGTTAACTTGTTACATATTAGATAGAGGTAGAAATAAAAACCCAGGTTAACTTGTTACATATTAGATAGAGGTAGAAATAAAAACCCAGGTTAACTTGTTACATATTAGATAGAGGTAGAAATAAAAACCCAGGTTAACTTGTTACATATTAGATAGAGGTAGAAATAAAAACCCAGGTTAACTTGTTACATATTAGATAGAGGTAGAAATAAAAACCCAGGTTAACTTGTTACATATTAGATAGAGGTAGAAATAAAAACCCAGGTTAACTTGTTACATATTAGATAGAGGTAGAAATAAAAACCCAGGTTAACTTGTTACATATTAGATAGAGGTAGAAATAAAAACCCAGGTTAACTTGTTACATATTAGATAGAGGTAGAAATAAAAACCCAGGTTAACTTGTTACATATTAGATAGAGGTAGAAATAAAAACCCAGGTTAACTTGTTACATATTAGATAGAGGTAGAAATAAAAACCCAGGTTAACTTGTTACATATTAGATAGAGGTAGAAATAAAAACCCAGGTTAACTTGTTACATATTAGATAGAGGTAGAAATAAAAACCCAGGTTAACTTGTTACATATTAGATAGAGGTAGAAATAAAAACCCAGGTTAACTTGTTACATATTAGATAGAGGTAGAAATAAAAACCCAGGTTAACTTGTTACATATTAGATAGAGGTAGAAATAAAAACCCAGGTTAACTTGTTACATATTAGATAGAGGTAGAAATAAAAACCCAGGTTAACTTGTTACATATTAGATAGAGGTAGAAATAAAAACCCAGGTTAACTTGTTACATATTAGATAGAGGTAGAAATAAAAACCCAGGTTAACTTGTTACATATTAGATAGAGGTAGAAATAAAAACCCAGGTTAACTTGTTACATATTAGATAGAGGTAGAAATAAAAACCCAGGTTAACTTGTTACATATTAGATAGAGGTAGAAATAAAAACCCAGGTTAACTTGTTACATATTAGATAGAGGTAGAAATAAAAACCCAGGTTAACTTGTTACATATTAGATAGAGGTAGAAATAAAAACCCAGGTTAACTTGTTACATATTAGATAGAGGTAGAAATAAAAACCCAGGTTAACTTGTTACATATTAGATAGAGGTAGAAATAAAAACCCAGGTTAACTTGTTACATATTAGATAGAGGTAGAAATAAAAACCCAGGTTAACTTGTTACATATTAGATAGAGGTAGAAATAAAAACCCAGGTTAACTTGTTACATATTAGATAGAGGTAGAAATAAAAACCCAGGTTAACTTGTTACATATTAGATAGAGGTAGAAATAAAAACCCAGGTTAACTTGTTACATATTAGATAGAGGTAGAAATAAAAACCCAGGTTAACTTGTTACATATTAGATAGAGGTAGAAATAAAAACCCAGGTTAACTTGTTACATATTAGATAGAGGTAGAAATAAAAACCCAGGTTAACTTGTTACATATTAGATAGAGGTAGAAATAAAAACCCAGGTTAACTTGTTACATATTAGATAGAGGTAGAAATAAAAACCCAGGTTAACTTGTTACATATTAGATAGAGGTAGAAATAAAAACCCAGGTTAACTTGTTACATATTAGATAGAGGTAGAAATAAAAACCCAGGTTAACTTGTTACATATTAGATAGAGGTAGAAATAAAAACCCAGGTTAACTTGTTACATATTAGATAGAGGTAGAAATAAAAACCCAGGTTAACTTGTTACATATTAGATAGAGGTAGAAATAAAAACCCAGGTTAACTTGTTACATATTAGATAGAGGTAGAAATAAAAACCCAGGTTAACTTGTTACATATTAGATAGAGGTAGAAATAAAAACCCAGGTTAACTTGTTACATATTAGATAGAGGTAGAAATAAAAACCCAGGTTAACTTGTTACATATTAGATAGAGGTAGAAATAAAAACCCAGGTTAACTTGTTACATATTAGATAGAGGTAGAAATAAAAACCCAGGTTAACTTGTTACATATTAGATAGAGGTAGAAATAAAAACCCAGGTTAACTTGTTACATATTAGATAGAGGTAGAAATAAAAACCCAGGTTAACTTGTTACATATTAGATAGAGGTAGAAATAAAAACCCAGGTTAACTTGTTACATATTAGATAGAGGTAGAAATAAAAAACCCAGGTTAACTTGTTACATATTAGATAGAGGTAGAAATAAAAAACCCAGGTTAACTTGTTACATATTAGATAGAGGTAGAAATAAAAACCCAGGTTAACTTGTTACATATTAGATAGAGGTAGAAATAAAAAACCCAGGTTAACTTGTTACATATTAGATAGAGGTAGAAATAAAAACCCAGGTTAACTTGTTACATATTAGATAGAGGTAGAAATAAAAACCCAGGTTAACTTGTTACATATTAGATAGAGGTAGAAATAAAAACCCAGGTTAACTTGTTACATATTAGATAGAGGTAGAAATAAAAACCCAGGTTAACTTGTTACATATTAGATAGAGGTAGAAATAAAAACCCAGGTTAACTTGTTACATATTAGATAGAGGTAGAAATAAAAACCCAGGTTAACTTGTTACATATTAGATAGAGGTAGAAATAAAAACCCAGGTTAACTTGTTACATATTAGATAGAGGTAGAAATAAAAACCCAGGTTAACTTGTTACATATTAGATAGAGGTAGAAATAAAAACCCAGGTTAACTTGTTACATATTAGATAGAGGTAGAAATAAAAACCCAGGTTAACTTGTTACATATTAGATAGAGGTAGAAATAAAAACCCAGGTTAACTTGTTACATATTAGATAGAGGTAGAAATAAAAACCCAGGTTAACTTGTTACATATTAGATAGAGGTAGAAATAAAAACCCAGGTTAACTTGTTTACATATTAGATAGAGGTAGAAATAAAAACCCAGGTTAACTTGTTACATATTAGATAGAGGTAGAAATAAAAAACCCAGGTTAACTTGTTACATATTAGATAGAGGTAGAAATAAAAACCCAGGTTAACTTGTTACATATTAGATAGAGGTAGAAATAAAAACCCAGGTTAACTTGTTACATATTAGATAGAGGTAGAAATAAAAACCCAGGTTAACTTGTTACATATTAGATAGAGGTAGAAATAAAAACCCAGGTTAACTTGTTACATATTAGATAGAGGTAGAAATAAAAACCCAGGTTAACTTGTTACATATTAGATAGAGGTAGAAATAAAAACCCAGGTTAACTTGTTACATATTAGATAGAGGTAGAAATAAAAACCCAGGTTAACTTGTTACATATTAGATAGAGGTAGAAATAAAAACCCAGGTTAACTTGTTACATATTAGATAGAGGTAGAAATAAAAACCCAGGTTAACTTGTTACATATTAGATAGAGGTAGAAATAAAAACCCAGGTTAACTTGTTACATATTAGATAGAGGTAGAAATAAAAACCCAGGTTAACTTGTTACATATTAGATAGAGGTAGAAATAAAAACCCAGGTTAACTTGTTACATATTAGATAGAGGTAGAAATAAAAACCCAGGTTAACTTGTTACATATTAGATAGAGGTAGAAATAAAAACCCAGGTTAACTTGTTACATATTAGATAGAGGTAGAAATAAAAACCCAGGTTAACTTGTTACATATTAGATAGAGGTAGAAATAAAAACCCAGGTTAACTTGTTACATATTAGATAGAGGTAGAAATAAAAACCCAGGTTAACTTGTTACATATTAGATAGAGGTAGAAATAAAAACCCAGGTTAACTTGTTACATATTAGATAGAGGTAGAAATAAAAACCCAGGTTAACTTGTTACATATTAGATAGAGGTAGAAATAAAAACCCAGGTTAACTTGTTACATATTAGATAGAGGTAGAAATAAAAACCCAGGTTAACTTGTTACATATTAGATAGAGGTAGAAATAAAAACCCAGGTTAACTTGTTACATATTAGATAGAGGTAGAAATAAAAACCCAGGTTAACTTGTTACATATTAGATAGAGGTAGAAATAAAAACCCAGGTTAACTTGTTACATATTAGATAGAGGTAGAAATAAAAACCCAGGTTAACTTGTTACATATTAGATAGAGGTAGAAATAAAAACCCAGGTTAACTTGTTACATATTAGATAGAGGTAGAAATAAAAACCCAGGTTAACTTGTTACATATTAGATAGAGGTAGAAATAAAAACCCAGGTTAACTTGTTACATATTAGATAGAGGTAGAAATAAAAACCCAGGTTAACTTGTTACATATTAGATAGAGGTAGAAATAAAAAACCCAGGTTAACTTGTTACATATTAGATAGAGGTAGAAATAAAAACCCAGGTTAACTTGTTACATATTAGATAGAGGTAGAAATAAAAACCCAGGTTAACTTGTTACATATTAGATAGAGGTAGAAATAAAAACCCAGGTTAACTTGTTACATATTAGATAGAGGTAGAAATAAAAACCCAGGTTAACTTGTTACATATTAGATAGAGGTAGAAATAAAAACCCAGGTTAACTTGTTACATATTAGATAGAGGTAGAAATAAAAACCCAGGTTAACTTGTTACATATTAGATAGAGGTAGAAATAAAAACCCAGGTTAACTTGTTACATATTAGATAGAGGTAGAAATAAAAACCCAGGTTAACTTGTTACATATTAGATAGAGGTAGAAATAAAAACCCAGGTTAACTTGTTACATATTAGATAGAGGTAGAAATAAAAACCCAGGTTAACTTGTTACATATTAGATAGAGGTAGAAATAAAAACCCAGGTTAACTTGTTACATATTAGATAGAGGTAGAAATAAAAACCCAGGTTAACTTGTTACATATTAGATAGAGGTAGAAATAAAAACCCAGGTTAACTTGTTACATATTAGATAGAGGTAGAAATAAAAACCCAGGTTAACTTGTTACATATTAGATAGAGGTAGAAATAAAAACCCAGGTTAACTTGTTACATATTAGATAGAGGTAGAAATAAAAACCCAGGTTAACTTGTTACATATTAGATAGAGGTAGAAATAAAAACCCAGGTTAACTTGTTACATATTAGATAGAGGTAGAAATAAAAACCCAGGTTAACTTGTTACATATTAGATAGAGGTAGAAATAAAAACCCAGGTTAACTTGTTACATATTAGATAGAGGTAGAAATAAAAACCCAGGTTAACTTGTTACATATTAGATAGAGGTAGAAATAAAAACCCAGGTTAACTTGTTACATATTAGATAGAGGTAGAAATAAAAACCCAGGTTAACTTGTTACATATTAGATAGAGGTAGAAATAAAAACCCAGGTTAACTTGTTACATATTAGATAGAGGTAGAAATAAAAACCCAGGTTAACTTGTTACATATTAGATAGAGGTAGAAATAAAAACCCAGGTTAACTTGTTACATATTAGATAGAGGTAGAAATAAAAACCCAGGTTAACTTGTTACATATTAGATAGAGGTAGAAATAAAAACCCAGGTTAACTTGTTACATATTAGATAGAGGTAGAAATAAAAACCCAGGTTAACTTGTTACATATTAGATAGAGGTAGAAATAAAAACCCAGGTTAACTTGTTACATATTAGATAGAGGTAGAAATAAAAACCCAGGTTAACTTGTTACATATTAGATAGAGGTAGAAATAAAAACCCAGGTTAACTTGTTACATATTAGATAGAGGTAGAAATAAAAACCCAGGTTAACTTGTTACATATTAGATAGAGGTAGAAATAAAAACCCAGGTTAACTTGTTACATATTAGATAGAGGTAGAAATAAAAACCCAGGTTAACTTGTTACATATTAGATAGAGGTAGAAATAAAAACCCAGGTTAACTTGTTACATATTAGATAGAGGTAGAAATAAAAACCCAGGTTAACTTGTTACATATTAGATAGAGGTAGAAATAAAAACCCAGGTTAACTTGTTACATATTAGATAGAGGTAGAAATAAAAACCCAGGTTAACTTGTTACATATTAGATAGAGGTAGAAATAAAAACCCAGGTTAACTTGTTACATATTAGATAGAGGTAGAAATAAAAACCCAGGTTAACTTGTTACATATTAGATAGAGGTAGAAATAAAAACCCAGGTTAACTTGTTACATATTAGATAGAGGTAGAAATAAAAACCCAGGTTAACTTGTTACATATTAGATAGAGGTAGAAATAAAAACCCAGGTTAACTTGTTACATATTAGATAGAGGTAGAAATAAAAACCCAGGTTAACTTGTTACATATTAGATAGAGGTAGAAATAAAAACCCAGGTTAACTTGTTACATATTAGATAGAGGTAGAAATAAAAACCCAGGTTAACTTGTTACATATTAGATAGAGGTAGAAATAAAAACCCAGGTTAACTTGTTACATATTAGATAGAGGTAGAAATAAAAACCCAGGTTAACTTGTTACATATTAGATAGAGGTAGAAATAAAAACCCAGGTTAACTTGTTACATATTAGATAGAGGTAGAAATAAAAACCCAGGTTAACTTGTTACATATTAGATAGAGGTAGAAATAAAAACCCAGGTTAACTTGTTACATATTAGATAGAGGTAGAAATAAAAACCCAGGTTAACTTGTTACATATTAGATAGAGGTAGAAATAAAAACCCAGGTTAACTTGTTACATATTAGATAGAGGTAGAAATAAAAACCCAGGTTAACTTGTTACATATTAGATAGAGGTAGAAATAAAAACCCAGGTTAACTTGTTACATATTAGATAGAGGTAGAAATAAAAACCCAGGTTAACTTGTTACATATTAGATAGAGGTAGAAATAAAAACCCAGGTTAACTTGTTACATATTAGATAGAGGTAGAAATAAAAACCCAGGTTAACTTGTTACATATTAGATAGAGGTAGAAATAAAAACCCAGGTTAACTTGTTACATATTAGATAGAGGTAGAAATAAAAACCCAGGTTAACTTGTTACATATTAGATAGAGGTAGAAATAAAAACCCAGGTTAACTTGTTACATATTAGATAGAGGTAGAAATAAAAACCCAGGTTAACTTGTTACATATTAGATAGAGGTAGAAATAAAAACCCAGGTTAACTTGTTACATATTAGATAGAGGTAGAAATAAAAACCCAGGTTAACTTGTTACATATTAGATAGAGGTAGAAATAAAAACCCAGGTTAACTTGTTACATATTAGATAGAGGTAGAAATAAAAACCCAGGTTAACTTGTTACATATTAGATAGAGGTAGAAATAAAAACCCAGGTTAACTTGTTACATATTAGATAGAGGTAGAAATAAAAACCCAGGTTAACTTGTTACATATTAGATAGAGGTAGAAATAAAAACCCAGGTTAACTTGTTACATATTAGATAGAGGTAGAAATAAAAACCCAGGTTAACTTGTTACATATTAGATAGAGGTAGAAATAAAAACCCAGGTTAACTTGTTACATATTAGATAGAGGTAGAAATAAAAACCCAGGTTAACTTGTTACATATTAGATAGAGGTAGAAATAAAAACCCAGGTTAACTTGTTACATATTAGATAGAGGTAGAAATAAAAACCCAGGTTAACTTGTTACATATTAGATAGAGGTAGAAATAAAAACCCAGGTTAACTTGTTACATATTAGATAGAGGTAGAAATAAAAACCCAGGTTAACTTGTTACATATTAGATAGAGGTAGAAATAAAAACCCAGGTTAACTTGTTACATATTAGATAGAGGTAGAAATAAAAACCCAGGTTAACTTGTTACATATTAGATAGAGGTAGAAATAAAAACCCAGGTTAACTTGTTACATATTAGATAGAGGTAGAAATAAAAACCCAGGTTAACTTGTTACGTAAAAAGCTGACCTGAAAAAAGAAATCCCTATTCGTTTCTTTCTCAATGATAGACTCGTGTCGAAGACGTGGCCGCGTGAGTATCAATGAGGATGTATTAATAATTTAGATGGGGGATCTGGAACTGAGGGCGGTGGGTATCGAGGCGCTTTGTGACGTCATCATTCACTCCCCTGTAAAGCTTTACAGATATGTTTGGAGCACTACTGTTGTTTTACTTGTCATAGTAATCATAGTCATTGTGTTGATACATCCTCCTGGTCTCTATGCTGTACTATACAGTAATTCAACAAATATCTACCGAAGGAGAGGATGGCGGTGATGATGACGAATCAACATTGGGGAGGCTGTTTGTTACTGTTTGCTGTTTAGCCTGTTTTGATTATGTTCGTGCGTTCGTGGCGTAATCATCATTTTACGGAAGTTTTTACATGCGCAAGATCCTGAAAAAAAAAATTATATTAAAAAAGAAAAATACTTGGAGTCGTCTCCCCTGTGCTCGCTGGCTGTGAAGTGGGCAAGTTTCGAAGTCTCGTCTCGCTCAATTAAGATCTCGGAGAGTCTGCACTCCGTGTTCAGCTTGACTAATTTGTCAACATAGTAGACGCGCTCTTTAATTTGCAACGGCAATCAATTCATACTTCCCCCCCCCCCCTGCCCCTCCACAAAGCGCACTTCTTCTAGCAAGCCTCGCGTTCTCCCATTTAACTACGCTCACAATTGATAGGACGTATCTATGAATACATGACTCACTTTTTTTTTTCTTTATAACTATGAATAAGGCTTAACAAATAACAGCAGTGATCTCAGCCCCATAGACATACAGAAGAGAGACATCGTATAGCTTTGTCGCTAAGCATTAATACATTACAAACTAGAGGCAAATCTTGCATAGGGACAGCGAAATCTGTGACACACATACACATGCTTAACAAGCTGTTTAATGAACAGAACACAAAAACAAACTCTAATATGTCAGGACTCAGGGGGTGGACTGTGTCCATATCGGCCCAGATATTACTATAACCGTATAGCCCAAAAACTTTGAGTTACAGGATAAAATGGCTCTCCATTCTGACATGAAAAGTTTGATAAAGGATAGAAAACGGAACGCATGCATGCGCGTATCTCATTTACGCACTGTATTTCTACAATTAGAGAGGTCAATACACAGTGCTGGATTTACCTAGTGGCTAAATTGGCTATTGCTTGCCTCCCCCCCCTCCAATATGTATATTTTAATTTTAAGAAAGAGCAAAGAAATAAATTGCTTCATTTTGATTATAAGGAGCCCCATAGCACAATCTCAATACCACTCCAAGCGGACCATTTTGCGGTATCCCCACCGGCCCGTTGGGTACCAATCCACCGGGCGTTCACCAAAAATTCCCCCCCCCCCCCCCCGAACGACCCGTCAGTCCTGCTAAAATAGTTAATTACACAATTTAAAAAAAAAATTATATCAAGGTGTAAATCTAATCCACAAATGCGAGAGAATTTTTCTCCATACGACCACAAGCATCTGCCCCTTCATGAAAAATTTCATGAAACCCAGTGGGCAAATTTTTGTTTTAAATCTTCGTGTCTCGTTCAGTAAACCTAATCAAGAAGATGTCTAGTTCACATTGAAATAATGCTTTTAACTGGCCGAGTCAGAAATCGGACAATCTCCCTTAACTCTAAGCTGTCTGCGCTAGCTGTCTCGTCAATATGTCTTGTTAGCTCAGCTTGTATAAGACCTGAATAGAAGTAGGGGGAAAAAGGATCTCCCCCCAAGGTCTCACACTATACTTCTCCCACCCAGATCGCCAACAGGTGAAAAGATTTTGACGTCACGTCAAGGATGATTCTAATGAGAGAGGCCGTTTTAAATTATGAACTGTCATATGGCAGGGCGTGATTTGGTGCTGGTTGAAAGGGGGCGGGGTGCGGACCGCCCTTTGAGGCGTTTGAGGAATAAGGAAAGGGAGGGAGGTAAGTAGATAAGTGTTCCTGTTAATCACGTGATCTACGGTATAATTGCGCCCGTCTGTGACCGGACATGTAATTACACGCGTAAGACGAGCACTGATGTTTAGGTGTGTGTGTGTGATTGGAGAGAGAGAGAGAGAGAGAGAAAGGGGGGGGGGGAGGTCGTTGTTACTAAAGGAGTACCAGACACTTCAGCTACTTTGTACTAATCTCACTATTGAATCGGAAGGTTTGGGTTAGGTCAGTGATGTGGGGGGGGGGCGGGTGCGGGGGGGGGGGGAGGAGCTGGGAGTTCACTGACTCTAATCAACATTTCTGAACGATTTTGACAGTCGTCAGAGAGCTGAAGACGAAGTTCGCGAGTCTGCAGTGCAAAGCAGGGGGCGGGGGTAGGGCAGGGCACGGAGGAGGGAGCGACTCAAGCGCCTGTATACATTAAAGACATGCCGCGTGAGCATGTCAAAAATGTTTGGGGGAGGAAGGGGGGCGTGTAATGAGAAAAAAAAAGGGGGGGGGAGAAAATGAGCAGAGGGAATTATAAAATAAAATAAGGGGCACAAGCACTCGGCCCAGGGACTGTTGATTTGATCGAACGAGATTGCTGCATTAAGGATTAGTCATTCACGTTGGACACTGGGAAAAGATCAACAGGGCGGAGGAAGAAAGGAGGTTTAGGAGTTGGGGTGGGGGCGGGCGTCAGAGGTGAAGGAGATGGTAGAGGATAGCAAAGATAGGGAGCTGATTGTCTTGCTCTCTGAAACACAAGCAACCAATGTCTCCCACACACAGGAAAGTGTGAACAAACCAAGTCACATACAGAGAGTGAGAAAGAAAAGTAGAGAGAGAGATAATGTGTGTGAAAGAATGTAAAAGAGCGATGAAGAGGATGAAGAGAAAGAGAGAGTGAGAGGGGATGGAGAGGTAATTTAGAAGTGAGTCTTCATCCACCAATTCTTTATATAATTGTATCCCTTCTTTCTAAACACACACACATACAAAACACTCACACGCACTCAGAGAAATTAAAACGATAGTAATCAATGTTTCTATTTGCTTAACTTACACTGTAAAAATAATCCTCAAATTTTCACTCATTTCCCATCCGAAGTGTGAGGCTTATTATCTTTATTCATAAATGTGAAGTTCTTTGAGTTGCGAGATGAGGTCACCAACCGAGAACAGACGGGAAACGCTTTTCTCTTTGGATGTCCCTAGGCCCTGTTGCTTCAGAAAACATTGCCAGGGAAACTTTCAAAAACTCTCTAAAATTATTTTTAGTTGCAGTTGCCTATTTGCCATAAAAAAAAATGTGTTGGGTGTATGAAAATATTTTCCGATGCACTCTTCATGTCTTGACGTTATTTGTCTATATCGTATTGTAGCTATGTTAACACTGCTCTAATGAATCACATCTATAAAGAGTTTGAAAGACATGATGATATTCACATTGGCCCCAAACCTATTGTTGCTTAGAGACATTATTGATAGGCTACAGATTGGGCTCAAAACTTATTGGTTATGGACGTGTTTTTTCCCAGAAAGGAAGTTTATTGCGTCCTAGCAGGATGACCGGAGATGACCTGGCTCGATCTAAGGAGCATTGTGACTGCAGTTCGAAGTGCATACCAAACGACCATTCGCGTCGGACACTGGAAACAGTCAAAAAATGCCCAATTTACCGATGCCTAAATTTCCGGGTACCGAAATATATCCGGTGCCTAAATTTCCAGACACCCACTCGACCAGGCAGTCATTTTGGAGCTGTAGAGGAGGTGGGAGGAGAAGCCGAAAATTGTAATAAAATTATGCTCTGCGCGTTTTCTTGAATAAGCTAAAAGCTAACACTCCTCATTGATCTCAGACAGACAACACGCTACACTACATTCAAGAAGAACATTAAGGAATTTACGAAATTTAGGCACCGGATATTTAGGCACCGCATATTTACGGATATTTAGGCACCGGATATTTAGGCACCCGGAAATTTAGGCACCCGGATAATTAGGCACCCGGAAATTTAGGCACCGGATAATTAGGCACTTTTTGACAAGGCGGATAATTAGGCACCGGATAATTAGGCACTCTTTAATAAGCGTCCTTAATTTTGAAAATCATTTTAAAATGTTAAGGTATATTTTATCCTTAAGCTATGGGCTATCGGTTTCGTGATAATAAATAGCAACTATAACGATTCTAATAAAAGAAAAGCTCACAAAATGGGGGAAAATGACAATCATGAGAATGTGTGGAAAAAATGACTCCTGAGTCATTATATAATATAGACATCACAGGATTCAGGGGAGGGGAGGTAGAGAGGATTCTCCGCTCATTGCTTCCGTCTATCACCAACCCCTAAGGTTGACTGGTGAGTTTTTTTTTAAATTGATGATTATGCAATTCGTGTAAATATTTAGTTACTAATGTAAATAGTTTAGATTTAAAAGTATTATAAAATATTTTTATTATGTCGGGGAGTGTTGGCGATAAATATAATCGCAATCGCCCTGTGCTTGTGGGAAAGGGAGGGGTCGTACTTTTAAAATGGGATAGGCGGGGTCGGGGGGGGGGCACACACTCCCACTTAAGGGAGAGGATTTCTCGCAGATAGATGTAAACTTGGTCGTAAAAGTCACTTAGTGAATATTAAGGCTACACACTGGGGTCAAGGGTATGGAACAGCATAGGTGCTAAATTGGAAGTCTGGAGAAACTTGTCTCCTTAAAAAGAGTATGGGAATGAGGAGGAGGCTTTGCTTGCGTTACTTATAGGGATTAGATATGTTAATAAACTAAAGTAGTATTCATTTTTTTTATAACAGCATTAATCTCTATTATCAACCTCTTTGGGAAGATCTATTGTGTGAGTGTATAGGTGTGTTACCTCCTTTAAATTGTTTTTTGTGGTAATTAATTTTTACCTATACCTAAGCATATATGCAATATATGCAAATTTATGTGCTATAATATTTATATAAAATATATATGGTTGGACATTGCAAAATGGCTAGAAATCGCGAGAAAATATAATGTTTTGAAATTAAAAAATTAAAGAGTTTATGGAAAAGACATGAGATGAAAATTTCTATATTAATTTTTGGAATAGTGGTCTCTTTTCATTGAAAATCTTTAAAGTTCTTAAAAGGATGATTATATTAACAATTTATGATAAAACAATGAATCAGGCTCCTTTACACGGGCGGGTAATATCAAACGAAATTGGGTCCACCTGTTGATCCTATGAGACTTCTGGGTTCGAAAGGTATCGAGTCTTTTCCGCGACATGCGAAATATGCCGATGCTATAAACGCTTTTATCCAGCTACATCAAAGTCGATTTGTGGTCCAGTGTTAGTGGCCTCTTTCAGCAGGCCACTGTATAAAAGCTACTTCTGTAACTGTAACTTCTGTCTCAATGTTCGAAAGCTTTTGATACAGACTACTAGAGTGTTTTTCCTGTACGTTAAGTTGTTAGAGTTCTTTCTGCAACCAAGTGGCGCTCACAGATTGCATAATAATCAATTTAAAAAAAAACTCACCAGTCAACTTTTTAGGGGCTGGTGATGGACTGAAGCAATGAGTGGAGAATCATCTCTACCTCCTCTCCCCCGAATCCTGTGATGTCTATAGTATATAATGACTCAGGAGTCATTTTTTCCACACATTCTTATGATTGTCTTTTTCTTCCCATTTTGTCAGCTTTTCTTTAGTTAGAATCGTTATAGTTGCTATTTATTATAACGTTACCGTTACCGTTAACGTAATGTTTATTAAACGAGAGCCTATTGTCTAAATGAATAGTATTTAGTGTGTACTCTATAAAAGTCCTGTCTTTTAAGCTGCACTGAAAGCTGAATGTAATATTGAAAAAATTCTGTTGGCCTCTTTCAGTCGTAGAACGACTATGGGTCATCTCGCACACTTCCTCATGTGGCTGTGGAGCCCTATTTGGAAGAGACAATAAACTAATAGCTAACAATAGCCATCTTAAACGTACTGATCTTGTGTTTTAAGTGTTGGACCTGGATCTTCTGCTTTCGCTTCAAGAATGTTAGGGATTTGAGTATTGTTAATTATGAGGCCCTGGTCACAGCGCTTTAACTCGCCAGTGACTGATATCCATTTCTTTGGTCACGTGTGCGGCCAATCACGGCAACAGACACAATGGGCATCGCTCCCCATCCTGCCCCTTCTTTTGTGAGAGGTATTTTATATTCTTAATGAAAAGGGGAGGGGATGGTGGAAAAACAGAGCAGCGTTGACTTGCTAATCTAATCTGCCTAACGGCTGGGCTACTTTGAGACAGTGTTAATGGTCAGTGCTTGTGTAGACGCAGACTGACCGCTGCGGTTAGGGGAGACTTGGGTGACCGGTCCTTTATATTGAAATATTCGGCTGCGTGATTCTTACGGTACGCTGTTTGACACGGAGAAGGCTGTGTGTGTGTGTGTAGGATGCGTCATAACTTATATTAAGGAAACGTCATACCCCTTGTAGAGAGACCGAATCTTGACCGCTTGTTGACCGCTATTGACGGAATGTTTAATTAAAACCGTATAGAAAGCTGGCGGAAGAAACGTTGAGTCCACAAATATCAAACACAGCGTACACTTTGTTCTCTGAAGGTTTTAATTTAATATACGTAAACAAGGCGAAGCTACAGGAACTACAGGTTCATTTAGATTTTTCTAGGTTTTAAATTTTATTAACAGAATAGGAAAGCCGTGGTCATTCGCTATTTGAATTGGTAAAATAAAGGAAAATGTTCAAATAGACAAATTGACTAAGTAATCTACTGTTGATACACCTTTCTGTCCAGTACATGCTGTGTGGTTTTCCCAATTCTACGGGCTTTAGTTTTCCCTGTACTTACTTCCAACTACTTCTAACTACTCAGAGGACGGGCAGTGTGGCTAGTATCCAGGGAGACCAACAAACAAAAAAAAAAGAACATGAAATTTTTCTAAAAGATTTGAACTTGACACATTCAGATGCGAATGAAAGGTTCGACCATTTTCATCTTGGTCTAATAAAAATGAACTGGAACAGAGTGTGTGTGTGTATGTAATATGCTAAACTATTAAGCCCCCCCCCAACCCCAAGCGCACACACACACACAGAGGCGCCGAGGCGGGCACAAGGGCTGAACACTGGAACAAAAAAATACAACACAGAGGCTGGATACGGACACATAAATGGACACACGGACACAGACGCCCGACAGTGAGGCTTGCAGATATCATAGAGAGAATCGATTAAAACCTGTTTATGTTGACTCCTATTTTAAAGTCATTTCTTACCCCACAGCTCATGGTTGTCTATTTAACGCCCCTCGCCCCCCCCCCCCCCCCCCCGCCGCCAAAAAAAAAATCATAGTTTCGTTACCACGTTTTACTATTTCTTAGTTATTGCCCTCGAAGAGAAAAATAATTTCGCTTGTTATTTATCTCCCTTGGAGATTGGGGAAAATTAGTTCTCTCCCTTTTATTATTTCCCATCACTGTCTCCCCCTTCACCAAACCATTTTTTTCCCATACTCCTCATTTTCATTTTTTTTTTCTTTTCATGCTAGGAGAGTTCCATTCTTGACTGAATGAAGTCAAAGAAATAAAGTTCTTTATCCCGTCGAGTGATTGTAAGGAGTCAATGTAGACTTTGTATTGCCTTAGCTCTTGGGGTAGAGAAGTCGAGCTATGCCTGCTCGATCGGGGCCAAGATGAGGCCGAAATATACTTTTGAACGGAAAATGTTTCGTTTAGAAAAGAAAAAAAAAATTAAAAAATAACAAAACAAAAATTCGTCCAAAAGTTTTACTAGTTAGTGTACAACAATGAAGCCAAACCTACGTCTGTAATGATATGGTGAGTTGTAACAGAGGTGGTTGCACCTTAAATGCCTAAAACTCCTGCTCTGAGTATGCGTGTGTCTGTGTGGACTGTTGTAATACTTGTCCTTGGAACTAAGCTGGTAATTTTAGAAAATGGGGAATTTCTTTTAGTTTATTTTGAAACTGTACTTGTGATGTTTGAACAGGAAGTGACGTCTGATAAAACAGGAGACAAGTGTCCAGTTCTTAAATCATGGTGAGTTGAGAGATACACCAAATGAAAAATCCATTAACATCTTGTGTTTTAATGTGCATATTGCATATATACACTGATGATGAACGCATGTAGATCTACATATTGGAAAATAGACTTTGACTTTATTTTTAAAAATTTTTTGAAAAGCATCATTTCAAGGTTTAATTTGTGTGTCAGTTGACATTATATACACGGCCTTCGGGGAGAACGGATTAGCAGTCTAGAGCTACAGCACAACACGTTACAAACAGCTATCCTCCATTGTCACTCTTGATTCTCTCTCCTATTGGCAAACTTCCATACTCTCGAGGTGATCATCGCTTGCGTTTATTGAGTAACTAATGAAGTTCAAGTGAGACAGCTGAAAGTCCGGGGTTCGCCAAAGTTACGCCCACATATTTATGTTGATTCAGAGTTTATCCTTTATCCTTTTCACCTGGGATATTGCTTAACTCTTCCCAGGCCAGGGCGTTCTGTTTCACAGCTTGAGGTCGATGTCTTTTACAGGCTGCTCCAGTAATGATGGCATTCTATAATGTGCATCAATTACAATGCATACATAAACACACACATGCCTCCCCCCCCCCCCCCCACTTCACACACGTGATATATTTACGTATGCATAAATCCCAGGTCACAACGTACTACAAAACAAACACCTGACACACGGGGATCACAAAGACGCAACACTAAAAGCTTCTTGAGTTGTTCAGAAGATGTTAGTTTTTTTTCTCAATCACTCTGCTATCTAACTCTCTCTCTCCCTCCCTTTCTCCCTCCCTTTCTCCCTCCCTTTCTCCCTCCCTTTCTCTCTCCCTTTGTCTCTCCACTCTTTCTTTTCTCTTTCTTTTATTTTATCCCTCAACTGATGATGTAAGGAGTTGCAGGGAAAGACAACTCTAGCTGTGCCAAAGTGACTGCACGGCTTTAACTCTTTCTCTTTCACATTCTGGTGGAATCAACGCTGGTATCGTCAGTTAGGAGAGAAAGAGTTAAGATAATAAAAATTATAATAATATTAATAACAAACTCCTTAAAGAGCTCAAATGTTTGAACTTATCCACTTCGATTCTCTCCCATCACAAGTGAACAACTCGGCCTCTCCAGACAGCCATTAGCTGGAGACATTTGCCATCCGAGCTTCTGGCACCAACCTTTACCGCTCTTCCCCCCCTTTTAACCTCTTTGAATTTCTGCACTTCTTTTGAAACTCGTCTCGCTAAGTGAAAACAAAGTCTCGCTACAAACATTGGATACACAGATCCAGGCCTCGTCTATTTATCGAGCCATATGGCGAGGGGTCGTGAGTTCAACACCGTTGGTGAGTGCCAGCCCTAAGGAGGTTGGGCGGCCCGTCTCTCTCGCTCCTATTTGTGTCTCTTTGAACCCACTTTCCCTGAGTCTGGTGCGTTTATTTTGATATCGGTTATTCGTCCCCCCCCCCTTTTTTTTTGGCCGATCTGACCACGACTAGAAGAGGCTGTGAGGTAGGTCTCTCGGGGTCTGGTCTTTAGCGGAGATTATCAGTTTCACAGGACTTGCTAATCTACGTCAAGACTTCTCTTAATTAGACGTAAGAAATAAACCGGGCGTGTGTGTACGTCTCCTTTGGGGTCTTCTCTCGTTGGAAATGAAGGTGGATGCAGGTGAGATGTCGGCTATAAAGACATCAACCTGCCACATTAACATTGAACACACCCGAAGGGAAAGATGATCGTGTCTCAATATAAAAGGGGAGCTAAACGGCACTCAGGTTGGAGAGAACTACCATAAAATTGGAGGGAAAGGCTGCTCTGTCACACAAATCTGCTGCACGGGTCACGTCAAACTAAACTCATGTCACAGCTAGACGTCAACGTCAATTACATCCAATGTAAGCTAGACTCGCTTTGTAATTCATGTGTAAGGACTACATCCAATGTAAGCTAGACTCGCTTTGTAATTCACGTGTAAAGACTGCATCCAATGTAAGCTAGACTCGCTTTGTAATTCACGTGTAAAGACTGCATCCAATGTAAGCTAGACTCGCTTTGTAATTCACGTGTAAAGACTGCATCCAATGTAAGCTAGACTCGCTTTGCAATTCACGTGTAAAGACTACATCCAATGTAAGCTAGACTCTCTTTGTAATTCACGTGTAAAGACTACATCCAATGTAAGCTAGACTCGCATTGTAATTCATGTGTAAAACTAAAGAATATTAACGATATCTTTGTAAAGTTGAAGAATGCTGGGATATCTTCGTAAAGATCAGAGAACGCTGGGATATCTTCGTAAAGATTAAAGAACGCTGGAATATCTTTGTATGACTGAAGAATTCTGTGATATCTTTGTAAAGACCAAAGAACGCTTGGATATCTTTTCACAGACCAAAGAACGCTTGGATATCTTTGTAAAGACCAGAGAACGCTGTGATATCTTTGTAAAGACCAAATAACGCTGGGATATTTTTCTCAAGACATATCAGGATCGAAACTATATTTAATCTCATTTCACAGTAAAAACAAATATTAACATTGTTGTTATACACTGCAAATGAAATAATATCAAAGAAATCTTACTTCAGCATTCACACCCTTACAAATGTCAGAAACCTACAACTGTGGTCACTTTTGGGGTACCGGTACCGATCTGTCCATCATCACCAACCCCCCTCTCCTGTTAAAAAATATATTTTTTGCTCTTTTATTTTTTCACATTTTTTTTACTCGACGCCTGCTCCCTAGCCCCTGTGGGTTTCATGTTACCCTGTTCAACTGATTAACCTCCCGCAGCCATATTTCAGCTTTGCGTCAGGGGTGTGTAAGTGTGTGTGGACTTTGTCTTTCGTCAACCACTAATTGTTCGGTTACTCAATCAAAGGGAAAGCAGCAAACCACATGCGCACACACACACACACACCTACATACACAGACACACACACACCCACTTAAATAATTTGACAAAATCTTTTTTTAATGAATGAAGATCTAAAGAACAATTGCACGGAATGCATTCAATGTCTCCATAATCTATCTATCTATCTATCTGTCTGTCTGTCTATCTATCTATCAATCTCTCTCTCTCTCTCTCTCTCTCTCTCTCTCTATATATATATATATATATATATATATATATATATATATATATATATGTCTATATGTCTATCTATCTATTTGCCTGCCAGGTCAGTCTGTCTGTTCGTCTAATGACACCACTAATAATTCTATTTTTCCAAAGACGTGAACGGATCTTAAACTCAACAGAACTGACTCTATTTCTCATTAAAAAGTTGGATGGACCTGCAATTTGAGCCTCGCGTCAGTTGGGTATGAGTGGCGAAAAACAAATTTGGCGGGAAGAAAGGGGGCTGGGGAGGAGTTAGCAAGTCTTCAGATTTCAACCAGTACTCGTCAACACAGACCAACGTTAGCGCCCCTCCTCCCCATTACTTTCCTCTACGGCCTGGTCAGCGAGTTCCATTATTTAGAATGGACTTGGAATCAATTATGCTGGTGAGCTGTTTTATAACAATGTTACAACTCAGTCAGTCAGAATAGTTACAATGTATCGATTTCAAGAATCTCTCCCCCCCCCCCTCTCTCTCTAATATACACTTTCCACTCTCAATCTTTTTCCTCTCTCTATCTATGATGCTTGCTCCCTCCTATCCTTCTTTCTCCCTTGTTTTTCTCTCTTTCTCTGTGATTCTTTGTTCCTCCATCCAAATAAAAAAAAGCAGAAATCTGACTTCTCTCCTTGTAATAAATGTTTAAAACGAACCTCTTTCTGTCAGCTCGCTTATGCTCCTATATTTGCAACGATGAATTAATAATTAATGAATTGCGGCAGCTGTGAACAATGTACATGATTGGAAATGAGTAAATACAATTTATAATGTTGACCTCTCCACTATGTTGTATTCACTGGATTCGCCTCCATTCAAATGTTTATATCTTATTGTAATTGTAAAACATTGGTGAAATTTTTTTTATCTTTGAATATTTTAAAAATATTTTTTTTATTTATTTGTTTACTTTTGTTAAATATATAACATTAACAATATGTTACTATCCAGTGAACGATTTGTCTGTGGACAATTTATCGGTGAACGAATTGTCAGTGAATGATTTGTCGTGTGAACGATTTGTCGTGAACCAACTGTCGGTGAACAAGTTATCGGGAGAACGAATTGTCTGGTGAACGAAACGTCGTGAACGATTTGTCGGTGAACGAAATGTCGGTGAACCAATTATCGTGGAACCTGTCAAGCCAAGCCAAGTTCAAGCGTACTTAGCCTCTCGACCACGCTTCCCAAATAGATCTACATTTGCCTTCAAAAAGATTTTAAGAAATATCATCATATCTGTTTATTCGTCTCAATGTTGCTAAAGAAATAACTATTTGTCTTATATGTTGCTAAAAAATAACTATTTGTCTTATATGTTGCTAAAAAATAACTATTTGTCTTATATGTTGCTAAAAAATAACTATTTGTCTTATATTGTTGCTAAAAAAATTTTAACTTTCGTTTATTGTTGCTACTGAAAACTGGAAATAAGATTTGTAACATATAGAATTAGTACCATGATATTTTGGTATGCAATTAGAACACTTGAGATCTACGAAAGGACGTAACTCAAATTGAATTAGTTTGATAATTAGATAAGCAGCCTGGTTCATCAACTACTGACCATATTCCAAAAAAAATTTAAACAAAAAGCTTACAGCGGACAGCAAACCTTGCATTTTTTCTGTTTTCTTGTATAAGAAAATGTGAGTCAGTGGTCAACTATTTCGACATGCACTGGCCTAGATAATTAGATCTAGATCTGTGTGTGTAGCAGACGATGTGGTTCGGTTGGTCGAGTTTCATGTTTCCTCAAAATGAACAGATTATCCCAAAAATGACGCCATTTTTTTTTCTTCCGCTCCTGTCTGGCGCTGTCCAGCTCTGCTAGTCTGACCGGAGCCCCAGCGCGTAGTAGATTTGTAATCGCTTGTCCATTGTTGGTGGACACCGGACAATCAGTGACGACGTCTCCGTGACACGGTTGACGAAATCTCCATCGTAATAGTCCAACATACACACTCGCATAGACACACACACAGTCTCTCTCTCTCACACACACACATATTGTTTTAGTTGACTGAGTTGGCACGAAGCACGTGCTGTGTACGAATACCTAGTCCTCCGTTTCTCCCATCTCTCTTGACTTTCCAGCCCAAACTCTGGAAGTCTAATTGTCAACTACGGAAAAAACAAGCCCTCCCTCCCCTTGTGCCTTCATCGTCAGGTGAAGGAACAAGGACATCAGGACTACGTTTTTCATTAGCAAAGACTAAGACACACACACACACCTTTTCCTTACCGCGACCTAGCAAGCAGATGGAGGGGGGAATTACTCTGGATCAAAGTTATTTAATCTTCCACCGCTTCGCCCATGCATTTCATACACTTCTTATCTGCCCTTGTTAATTTCTTTTTCTCTTCCAAAAAGGAAAGGCCGATAACTCTCTCTTGTTTACTTTTGTTTTAAATTTATGGCCGGAAAAAAAAAGAAAATTTTTTTAGGGAGAAAAAGTGGAACTCCACCTGCCATTCAGTTTGTAGATCCACCAGACAATGAAATGTGTGCCAGCATAGTTTTTTTTCCCTTTCATTAAACTTAAGTTTATTTAAGGTTTATTCTTTATGTTTTTATTTTTAAACGAGTGCTGCATGTTTTTGTTGTGTCTTTGTATTGACAATGCACGCCATCTTGTCTGTATAACATTCTGAGATAATCAGGTGAGGATTTTTTTAAAAACTCATCCATTTCTCCTTTCCTCTCTTTGTGTCCACTTCTTCATTCAATCGTATTCTTTAAAGCGAGTTGAGTCAAATTTTAATTTCAACTGTAAATAATGAATAATATAAATAAGCATAATATATATATACATATATGTGTGTGTGTGATCTAGTAATTGATTATCAAAAATACACAAAAAATCACAATTTAGTGTTGCATTCGGTCTTTTGATAAAGAAGATTATGTATCTCAAAATTGCAAAATAATGAGACGAGAGTACTCTTATTTTTTGATGTTTAATTACTAGATCTAGATCTAAAAATTAAATTATATGTTGCTTAGGTTAGGGTTGAGAAAAAAAAACAACAACTTTACATCTTTTAACTACTTTACAAAACAACGTCTTGATCCAACTTTCTAGAGTAGTATATATAAGTCTACGATTTTGTCCTTGAGATCTTGTTTGTGACACTGAAGTTACTGTAAACTGTCGTCGAAATAACAAATAGTGCATCGAAACGAGAATGCAGCAACTTCTTCAAAATAATCGTACTTTCCCCCAGCCTGTAGCCCGAACAGTTGAAAAACGTGAAGAAAATGTGAACCATATGCTTGAAGTAGCTACTTAAAGACACACCTGATTCTTCCAGAACAAGAGATGGAGTTAAGAAGCTGGAAAGGGGGGGGGGGGAGTAAAAACCTTTGCCAAATTTTCTCTATACCAAATTTTACACATCGCCTAATAAACTGCACGTTGGTTGTCATTAATTTAGTTTTTTTCGGAATGCATTTGCCCCCACCCCTCTTCTATCTCTCTTACCAAACCGCAATAGAGACACACTACTTGTCTTCATGCGTTCAAAACCATTGGCCACTTGAACTGTTCTCTTGTAGATTGGCCAGGTCGGGGTTGAAAGACAAGTTCTGTTTTGTACCTCTTTACTTTTATGGCGTCTGCTACTTGGACCTCGCCACTTTACCCCCCATCACCACAACCCCTCTTTTTAAAACGGCCTGATACAAGCGCAGATTTTGATGACGTCATCGCTTTGGCTGCGTTTCAGTGATAATAATTTGACTGAATGTTGAGGGAGAGAATGATTGAGGGGGGGGGGGGGGGGAGGGGGCATGTTGTAGAGAAATCAAGATGAACGATTTTTATAAATGTCTCTTCGATTAGGATTTCTCCCTTGTGAACTGGAGCAAGGATAACTGATTTTTGAGGGGGGCTAATTTAGAATGACATCTTGCACATTGGTTCTGTTGTGAATCAGAGGCGAAAGGAAGGTGGGTGATAAATAGAATCTTTTTGAGACCGTCAGACCATAGTTCAAGTATTCGTTGCCCTGAAATGCACATTGGTTCCATCGCACTGTATCCAGTGAGTCAGAAGCGGTCTTAGGGCCCCAGACCCGGCGCCTTAGCAGTGGGACCGCGTCATCCCATCGTACAAATATTCGTGTTCTAAATTGACTAACGACACTCGCTTGGGGCCCGCGCACTGTTAAGGCCACCTCTAAGTGATTACAGGTGGCCGTGAGAGAGGAAGATTATAGCTCCTCAACATCATGATGTAATATCCAGGTTTTTCTGTACCGTATTCTGGTGACCAAGCTTGGGACACATCAAGTCTACTTTAGATTTGATCCAGGTTTATCTGGTCCAACTGTCCAACAACAACAAAATCCATACCAACGCAGAACAAATTAAGCATTTTTGAAATATATAATCACTACATATGTATTTGTAACTGTGTGATAGGTTATCCTATACTCTTAAGCGAGCAATTCTTGTGTATATATTTATATATGTATATAAATTTTATTTTGAAAACGGCTCTAACGATTTTCTTTAAAATTTTACGGTATGTGCATAATAGTGAGAAAAAAATTCTCAAATCATTGGCCACATCGGGAAAACTCGAAGTCGACCGTTATATCGGTTTGAAAATGACTCATTATCTAAAAATTAATTTTGGCTAGATTGTTTTATGAATGCAATTTTCTATATGACGTCAATGGGAAAAAAACTTGACACCGTTTACTCACTAGGCTCACAGCAGTACACTAAGACATTTCTTCGCAAACAAGAAAAGGTTTTAATGATTCAATTGGCGTAATTAAACATTTGCGCATCATCTTATTGTACATTGATCCCTTATGAAACTATAGAAAAAAATAATGAAATTGAATATCTTTATGTATGTAAGTAGGCTTTATAAATTGTTTACACTTCAATTGCGTACTTTTACTTTGTTATTTTGCAGGTGAATTATTGAAATGTGTTTAAACTTCGAAGTCTACTGTCCTATACCAAAAATATAGGAAATGGTCATAACACAGCTTATCTATGCCTTACTTGCAGAACCAGGGCCGGCCGTAACATTTACGGGGCCCTATGTGAAATGGATTGCGCACGAACTAGTAAGGGTAGGGATAAGGATAATAAGTGAAAGTAAAGATTTTGTATTAGAAAATAAATTCGTATTTGCATTGCGTTTTTATTAAATGAAAGCTGACGATGCCGTTTTTTATAGCCGCGTAGGACTGGCGTTTACCATATTGATTGACACCCCAAAATGACAATTTTGTCTTTTTAAGGACATTTTTATGAGTTTCAGGAGATTTCCATGAGCTCCTTGAAAACAAGGAGACCACGGGAACCCTATTATAAATTATAATGGTTTAATTTAATAATTTACACCTAGAATTAGCGCGGGGCATTTGAACCTTCGGGGTCCACTGCGGCACTGCGGTCCACTGCCTAAGGCTGGCCCTGATGATATCCAGCCCGCGGTTAACGAATTTTCATCACGCTGCTGCTTTTTTTGGTTAACCTATAAACCTCGGTAAAACAGAAGTCATATTCCAGAAGCCACCCAATAAAACTTACTCAGCTCAAAGATCACCGCGCATAGACATCCCTTAAAGTGGTAGATAACTTCACATTATCTGGGAAGCATAGTATCAAATGTCGCATTGCTTTAAAGAGAGGTTGATATGTGATCAGGGATAGTCGTGCTTTTGGACGCCTCCAAGCGAGAGTGTGGCGAAATAAATCGCTCCCCTGTCTACAAAAATCAGTGTCAACCAGTGATTCTCTCAACACTCTATGTGGATCTGAGAAATGAGTACCTTATAGAAAGCAACTAAGACTTCTTAAACAACTTTACCAAAGACCGCAATACAAACAGCGATATTCTTGCAAAATGGTATGAACTTCTTATAATCCGACAGTCACGCTTTGCAGGGCACTTATTCCGTATGGGGGACGAACATATTTTTGGCAATCTTTTTTTTTAGTAAGCTGAAAGGTTGTCGGAGTAACAGAGATTCCTCACAATAACGCTTCTTTATAATACTAACGCGAATGTTTTTAAGTCTCAAAGGAAAAAATGCGCGATTTTACTTTGTTACTAGGTGCACGTTTTACACTATAACGTAGAGATTTGCATTGTCTTCGAGTCCGAAGATTGTGAGGAATGCAGTATTACCCGTGGCTGCGCAGCCCCAGCTGTGACCTACATATTTTGCCACAACTAGGGCAAGCATAACTATTGTCCGCAGGTGGTCGATTTACATTTTATTTTCGCTGTCTGCGTTTGTCCTCGGCAGCAGATTTTCTTTTGGTCTCAAAAGTGTATCCCGTGGCCTTCGTGAGTGACCTCCAGCTGTCTCGTTCGTAGGCCGCATACAACCAGGTGCTCTCTTTTATGTCAGCCAAGGAAAGTTGACGCCTAAGCTGGTCTTTGAAGTGTTTCCGTCAACCACTTTTACCCAGTGCAACTGTCGGACCATAAGAAGCTCTCTATACTGTCCATACCGGCGTTGGCAAGGACATCGCTGTTTGTAGTGCGGTCCTGCCACCGTATGTCCATGATGGAGCGCAAGCATCTTTGGTGAAAGCACTCAAGAAGTCTTAGTTGTTTTCTGTAAAGTGTCCATGTCTCAGAGCATTAATGAATATATTAATTGCAATATTAAATGTCAGAAAGTAACCATTTTAGAAGTTACACTGCAAAGACTTTCTTCCAAGCCTATAATAGCCCAATAGTTTTACGCGTAAGAAGCAATGTAAAACGTTAAGACGTGAGCTGTTGTTTTCTATAGGCCTACTGTTGGGGGGGGGGGGGGGGGGGGGGGCTTTCCATTCTAATCGCCATGTACAATTAGGCCTACATTGAGAACTGACAGAACGAAAAAGCGACTCTTCGGATTGATAGTCTTTACCCGATCTTTCATTTTCGTAATTACAACAATATTCCCAAAATGACTTCGGGTATATATTCTTCCTTAACAAATTATTCATCCGAGCGAGGCTCGGTCACCTGATATTTCCACATTCAATACCATTGTAATGTGAAATAAACAAATAAAGGCACATTCCTTGTTTCATTTGCAAGGACACATTTGCACAAATACTCCTTCTTCCCTTGTGCTATTTGAGCATGGAAAGGGTTGCCAGAGTCAACCATGAAAACCAATGACTTGGCAGAGTTTAAGTCATTCATAATCATGCATGACTGGATTGACCTAGGGATACGCATAGGACGTAATCATCTTCATATTTCGGATAATGTGAGTATCTCGCCTTATAAGACTATTTATAAGAAATGGTAATATAAGATCTGTAATAAAGAATTTTTTTTCTGGTGACTAATGTGAAAACAAAAATTGTCAGCGCTGAAAATTGTACAATGATCACAGGCCATACATTTGGGTCAAAGAACTGGTCCCACACTCTGAAGCTCTTTTTGAATTTTGTTTTGTTGTAAACTCCCTGAGCTAAGCATTTGTTGTAGACTGGACTACCTATTTGAATGCTTCCAAAGTTTAAAAAAAAAAAACACCAGGAAAATACAATACATTCTCCTTTGACACCAGTTGTTTATATTAAGAACAAAGGGAACTAATGCGTTAAAGCCCATCAATTATCAAAACAGTTGTCTTTCTTCTTAATTGTATGTAATAGGATAGATATTTTTGTTAGGAAGAAATAAAAATAAATATAATGTAAAAATGAGAGATTATTAAAGGGAGCACCACCTTTGTTAAGCGACCTGCCTGTCAAGTTACTGTGAGTTGGTTAAAATCACTTTCCAGAAATATCTTCTGCCACCAACACCTGACAAGCTGGCAATTAGAGAGTAGTTGGGTGAAAATGACACGCGCTTACACAAAAGTCTGGTAATGAAGAACAAAAGATTGGTGCCTGGTGCCAAGTTTTTGTGAAAAGGAAGATAATGTTTTCTGGTTTGGTTGTTTTCATTGGCGCAATATTGGATATCAGTTCTGCTAGCGAACTCTTTGCGTGAAAGTGGATGTCTCTTAAAGCTGCAGATATATTTATTTTACATCGCGTTAAAGAGGTTATACTATCTAATTATGTATATCAAGAAAAAAAGTCCCACAAGAATTACAATAAACATAATTGAACTAATGGGATACATTGGATGAATGGATACATTGATTGTTATTATACATAGGCATATAGATAGATATAAATTGATAGATATTCATTGATTGATTGATTGATTGAGATAAATAGATTGATTGATTTTGGTTGATTGATGAAATAAAAGTAATAGACTAGTAAGCATTTAAAAAACGACTTTATTATCAAAGCTGTTTCAGTGGTTTCATATTGCGTCAAGAATGACCCCCCTTGCTTTTCACTCAAACGATCTTTAAAGCACGGTCATTAAATACAAAACATTTTTATGTGAGATCCCCTGAAACAGTCCAAGTTATGCTAAGGTACTTCCACCTGTTCCAACTAAAGATAAATCTATAAGCCTTATAGGGGAGGCAATACAGAACGAAGGGATACACAAGGGGAGGGAGCAACTAGTATGCGTGTTTCATTATCTCGTCTCCGCGCTAATTGGCGAGAGTCTCATTTCCCCTGATTGTTGTACCACTTCATCGTGTACTCTCGTCTGCTGTCTCGACTGGGCGGGAAATGTAAGTACACAGTTGAAAGATGCTACCCACGAAGTACTTCCATGGGGAAAAAAATTACCGAGTTATTTTAAGACTAAATATGTCATGGGAGATAAGAAAAGGATAGAAAATATCATGGCTATGATTGGATTTTCATTGTCTTTTGGTCTCCTATGCAACCGACAAAGTTTGAAATGTACAAATAACAAATAAAAAAAATTTGTTTAAAATAAATGAATTTTTGCCCACCTCAAAATGTGATTTAAATTCGGAAGAAAATGACCAAGATATTTTGATAAGGCCGTTATTTGCTGTGGGTCTGTAAACACCAGTCTTTTCACTTGCCTACACATCTAAGGATCAAGAAACTTAGAAATCAACTAGATCTATAAAGATATACACCTTTCTCTACTAAAGCAAATCCATACTAATGTATCCATCTTCCACAGAATAATGACCTAACTTCGGCCATTAATCACATTAATCAAATTTTTGCCGAATCAGCTTTTTTTTTTTTCAAAGCATTGATACGGGCAGCACGCTTATCTTCACCCCCCTGTATTCTCTCGGCTACACAAATACAATCGGTGGCCTGAAACAACTGCATGCATAATGAAATAGGCGTAGGCTATCTGCGGTGTGCGGACTAGATCTAGCCGGCATTGACGAGATAAGTGAACAATAAAAAAGTAATTGAAATATTCAAACTGACGTGGTTGCGGCTAGACTATCATGAACAGTAATATATCAATATTGGTTTTGAATAATTCAAAGACTTGTTTAAATGCTTTGTACAAAGTGTGAACAGGTTTAGAAGTCTAGTTTGCAAACGTAGACACATTTCACAGACTCATCACATCCAATTATTTTGTTGGATTAAATGAATTCAGACGTCGGGAAGTTAGGTACGCATGTCTGACCTACATTGCAGTATCTTCTGCTAACCCTAGACTTTCTACATTTCTGGCTCATTCTTTTATCTGTCTTCTCCTTCCCCCTTCCCCCTGTGTTAATTGGAATTGGGTACAATTATTTGTAGACAGCGATCCACGCCCTGTGTGGCGAAGGGCGCTGCCAAGGGAGGATAGCATTATCTCTCTCCTTATCTCCTCGTGTTGTCTGACTTTCTCCTTTAGTCACGTGACTAACGAGTTTTTACCTTGTGACGTCATCCCAATTAGCATCTATCCTAAAGGAGGATTTAATATAGCTATAATAGTAGGCCTACATGATATACGGTAATAATAGATGACATAGGATATTAATAATTGATATAATAATAATAACAATAATGGCTATGTCTTCGATTCCGAAGATTGCGAACGAGTGCAGAATGTGTCACGTGACTATGCAAACCCAGTCGCCACCTGTATATTTGTTTCCACATTTTGTACAAAGAAAGCGTCTGGTTCTTTCGTGGGGGAGGGTCTATGTAAGCTTACTTAACGTCTTCTGCGCCTGTCTTCGGAAAGACTTTTCTTTGGACCTCAAATGCTTGTCCCGAATCTTTCGTGAGAGCTCGCCAACTGTCTTTTTCAGAGGTCATCTGCTGCAAGCTACTTTCCCCCATATGCCGGGACAAAATGGCGCCAGAGTTGATATTCAAAGCGCTTTCAGGGGCCACCTCTGTTACGCCGTCCTCTTTTAAGCTTTAATTCAGAGACGTCCGGAAATTTCCGAAATTTATGTCTGGTTTCAACGGGAATGTTTGGGTGAGTTTGGAGAGATTTTAACGCCGACAAGCATTTTTCTCGCTCTAGACACACCATAATCAATATCTATGACTTGCTATGTGGTAATGATTCAGATTACATGATAATAATACACAATATAGTAGAATACAGTTGATCGGACCACATCTTGACTCGAGCGTTTTGGTCCTAATAACCTGCCAGTCCGATTAACCGAATTTGATTATATTAAAGCGCTAGCTTCTGTACTTTAGTATCCGGTTCGACTAAGCTACTGGTTCAATTAACCAGATTTGACTGTATATGATAATAATACATGATATGTGGCAATGCTACATTTATACCCAGCTATTACCATCAATGTCACCTATTAATTAAATAATTTAACAGGTGATAGGTTGACATGACATCTTGTATACAGCTTCTCGGGGCCCTATTTCACTCTTGCCTGAAACAAGTAGCCTGCAGTGAGAGATGTGCATACACACGGATGTAGACCCCTCTCAATGCTGAACTCCCGTGGGAATATCAAGAGGGCAGCCGAACCACTGTGGCGTTGTGTTTGCCCCTGTTTGTACTCTTTTGTTCTCACCTGATTGTTCAGGTACCCATCTTCCACCCACGCTCCTGTATCTCCGATCTGGTACCTGTACTACTACTGATACCTCCCAGATTTGAATCACCCGCCCCCCCAGTGTGCAGCAGTGCTAGAGACAAGACAGACGTAACCATCACCATGAATTCTGTTTTTGTTACAATTGTGTAAACTGACAGTGGCGGAGCAAGGGCGAGAACAGTTAGGGAAGGAGGGACACAAATGTAGGTTACCGAGTTCATGAAGAAGTGCACTCCAACGATAATGAAAAAAAAAAAAAAGAAATGAACAACAAAATACACAAAACTGAAGGCGGAGACAGGTCAATGCTCCCCCCCCCCCCCCAGACCCAATTTTTAACAGTAAATTTTAAAAAAATTTCAATTAGCAGTGCTGAAAATGCGTTTTTTTTTCTAAAAGAATACTATTTAAATTAAAACAACAGCAACAACAACAACAACAACACCAACCCAACTTTTAGATCCTAGTCCTAAATCTCCTATTCGTTATTAGTTTTTTTTAAACATTCGCTGATACAAATAGCTATTTTGTTTGTTTGTTCTTAATACCTTCTCATCCACGTCCTGGTGAGGACTGGAATCTTTCATTTTGGGAACTTTAGGGATCCTGTGAATCCAAACAGCTCTAGTAATAAATGGGGAAAAAGTAAAGGCTGTTGGCCACATGACACCCTCTTTAACACAGAAACATTTTTTTTTTTTACTACATCCCACCTTGAAGGGACGGCAATGTAAAACAGAAACTTGCCTGACCTTTTTTGTGAACCAAATGTAGTCACCTTTTAAAGGCGAAGATTGGACCCCACAGTTACCTTCAAGTACCTTCGTGAACACTGAGATTCAGATTGGACTCATCTTTGATTCAGAGGGAGGAGCTTTGAACTGTCAAAATGAGAATAAGATTTTCAATGTGTACGCATGTGATTTTTTTTTAAAAACATACATAAATATTGAATTCGGAACAGGTCCATTCATCACAGCGATGACTTTCGGCCAGCCCTTTGCGTGGTGCTATCTGACCCTTTGTGCTTTTGTCGTTGTTACTGAATGAGATAATCATAAAACATTCCATTCTATTTTCTATGCTCTCACGCTCAAGGAAGTGCAGCACAGTGAGAACGAAGGGTTTTTAGGTTTTTATATTTGTTAAAATGTGGAAGTAACTTCCGCTTTGATATTAGAAGCCAAGAACTATTTGTATACATACATAGGTTAGTGAATCCTTTTCTCACTTCTCAGTCACGTGATCCTCTATGTTGTATACACTGCATACCCCAGCACGCTACCTGATTACAAACAGTCATCACTTATTTAAAGCGACAGTTCTCTGACCTGTTTATATTTTGCCCCAAGCACGCGCATTTCACGCTCCCCCTCCCCTCCCCTTTTTTTTTTACCTTTCTCAGAGCACGGTTCTCTTTGTACCTTGATGTTACGTTAGATTACCATCGCAATATCTTAAAGAGGTAAAAAGGAACAATAGTTAAAATATGCATAGTTCCCTCCACCTTTTTTATCTCACCAATATTATTGCCGCTGGGTCCATTGGATGTTTTTGATCTATACGACGGCAACATTATTGTGTTGTTTCAAAGCCTGATCTTATCTTAAGCATTGGTTTGTGTCGTGATCAGATCGTTAGATTATAGAATGTTCGAACTAATGAGCAGCCTCGAGAGTGGGTTGTATGTGTTTGTTGAATTGGTTATGTGTGTTAGTTGCGTTGGGTATGTGTGTTGGTTGAGTTGGTTGTGATATTGACCATTCATACTAGATCCAAATTGGGGGCAGTGCTCGCGTATTTGTTTGGAAGAAATGGACATGGCTGATCTCTGCGCCCCTACCGCCATCCTGATGGATGTGCTTGGCTCCAAGCTGACGTCATAAGATGTCTTTAATTGAAGACATTTGTCTGGACGTGTCAGAAATATCCCCGAGCACATGCATAATGCACATTATCTTCTTACTCATCCAGGCGTTAGTTTAAGGGATTGGGTTATGGGGGCGCCAGTGCAGGGCGTTCATAAAACTAAAAAGTGTAATTGCAGTCATATTTGATAGTAATTGAGTCCGTTCTATCTATCTATCTATCTATCTATCTATCTATCTATCTATCTATCTATCTATCTATCTATCTATCTATCTATCTATCTATCTATCTATCTATATCTTTTTCTCTGTCTGTCTGTCTCTCTCTGTATATATATATATATGGATTATATATATAGTATTATATATTATATTCATATATATAAGCCAATGTCTTCCTCTCTCTGTTTCTCTTTCCACCTTGATCTCATTTAGGTACATACTTGCTTTCCCTTTTCCATATCTCACTCATGCATCTCTCTCCTTCACACCGAGTTACTTTAACGAACTCAACTACTCTCTCTCTTTCTCTTTCTCTCTTTCTGAAACCCCAAAAAATGTGATCACCAACCTATATACGATGGTGTCAATTCTAAACGAATAAACTCCCCCCTTCCCCCACCCTCTCACTTGTGTAGGTGCTTGTTGTTGATCTTTGCATCCCGGGCGCCAACCATAACGATATGATGTGGGGAGGGCCAGGGATGTAACGGGTGCTAAGCCTATCGGGGCGCGCAAGTCACACGACTACCATGGTAAAGTAAACATACGCGAGTTTGATGTGGTGTAGATGTTGGGTACCTGAACGATAGGCGAGAGAAAGGCCCCTGAGTAAAAGAAGCATGTTCTTTTGTATTCATCTCTTCTCTCCCCCCCCCTCTCTCTCTCACTCTCTCTCAAACACACACACAGACAAAGAAAAATTCTTTAATTTCCTTTTTCTTATGAAAAAGAAGGGAGATAACCTTCATGGCGAACTCATCTCCAGTATCGTCCCCTTAGTCTCTCACTGATCCATATCAATGGTGATTGCTCTATCCAATACAAGGAGAAGAAGTAAAAGCATGCGCACTGCAGACAAAGAGCTCAGCCTCCCACACACACAAATGGCGTATAGGTGGCTTCATGGGGGGGGGGGGGGGGTGTCTGCTAAGCAATATTAAAATATCAGCACTCTTACACATTTGCCTAAAATACAACACACTAAAATAAACATAGTGCAAATGTAGCGTTGTGTTGGGGGTGGGTGGGTGTAAGTAGATCCAGTTTTGTAGTTGAAAAGAAAATGATAACCATAGTTCCGGTCAAAATAAACAATGTTAAATTCCCTTTATTACTCGGCTGAAATCTATTAATAGATCAAAAGCCTGTTAGATTGAAATGTGGTGCGCATTACTTAGGAAAGCATTAAAAACAGATCAAAAGCCATAGGGGAGGTAAATTAATGTTAAGAACGCAGACCTTTATATTTAGAGACTGGACAGGGTTTATAATTTATGTGTTATCACTTGATTCTGAACGAGAAGTTTAATTTTTCAAGATATAACCTATTTTTTTTGTTTTTCTTATCTTATCTTATATAATACAGACGTTACTTCAAAAAAGAAGATGATTACGTCCTACGCGTCAATTAAGTTACAACTATATCTTAAGCTTGGCTCTTAGTCAAAATGTTAGTTAAAAATATTCGAACTATAAAAAATGTATCCATTGATCTTTATAATGTCTGAGTCACGCCATGTGAATCGCAGTACAGATGGCTACTTGGGCGTTCTGATCACTTTCCTTGGATTTCAAGTTCAATATCTAACATTTCAAACCACGTCCTCCGTATTTATTCGGAAATAAAAGAATTATTTGTAAAGAATGTTTAGCTCCTGAAAACCTCGGGTTTACATGGATCTGAATTGTGTTGCCTTTTTATTTAAACACTGAAGATCACACGTGTTCTTGTGGGTGAAAATAAATTATTTAACGACCATTGCGTCTTTTTTTTTCCCCTTAGTATTGTAATAGATAGTACAAGGCTATGTCCGGCCCTGCTATTTAGTGACGGGTGAATACAGAGTATATTATTGTTCTCCCCCACCCCTTTTTTTTCGCCCTAAAATTACGTAGGTAACTCTAGTCCGACTTGCAGAATTAAAAGATTGATCTTTCCTTTACTTCTTGGTGTCCAAACTGTTGAGCCATGAAGAGAATTATATTTATAGATCATAAATATATATTCTTAAGCAGTACTTGCTAACAGAACCCAATATATATATATATAGAAGTTGCGAAATATCGGGCCCAGCAGGTAGGTAAAATCGATTTTTAAACTAATATTGTTACGGAAATTGTAGTGCTTGTAACGGGAAAGGCGTAAAATAAATTTAAAATTATTAATTAAAATAAAAAATAATAATTAAAATAAAAAAAATTAAATTAAGTAATTAAAATATCTTTTACCAAATCTTCAGGCGTACGAAGATTAAAGCCATAGTTTATTGATAATTATCGCTAAATAACGTACAGCGTCCACGCCAGACCAGGTAAACACCAGTCCACGACAGACTAGGTAAACACCAGCCCACGCCAGACCAGGTAAACACCAGCCCACGCCAGACCAGGTAAACACCAGCCCACGCCAGACCAGGTAAACACCAGCCCACGCCAGACCAGGTAAACACCAGCCCACGCCAGACCAGGTAAACACCAGCCCACGCCAGACCAGGTAAACACCAGTCCATGCCAGACTCCAATAGTTCAGTTTAATATATGTTCATAAAAAAGCAGAGACAACAGAAAGCATAAAGCCTGTTTCCGGTCGTATACCTGCACCTCTGCCCTTACCCCAAGCCTCGTATATATATTGCTGATGATTCAACCCAGGTGTCATTTGCTTACATTCCGTTTCATTTCATTACATTATTTAAACCACTTGACCTATCAGCTGCTGGCATGGCAGGAACCCTATTGGCTTTTTAGCAGTGGTGAGATTTGTGTGTCTCCATAGAGTTGTCTTCTCTTTGTTTTGTACTTGGAACTCGATAGGAGGCTAGGTCTATTTCTTTCTCTCTCTCTTGTCTCTTTCCGTCTCTCTTGCTCTCTTCCATCTTTCCTCCTCCTCTGTTTATCCATCTCTCTCTCGCCCAAAGATACCGTCTACACCAGGATTCGAACCCGGGATCCCCGGTTCGGAAACCAAGCGCTATACCACTCAGCCACCGCGCATCCTCTCTCTTTTTACTCCCCCTCTTTTACTCTCTTGCCCCATCTCACCCTTATGTCCCGCCCCGTCTCTCTCTTTCTCTCTACATCTCTTTCTTTCTGTCCATCTCTCTCATTCTCTCCCTCTCTCCTTTCCACTCTGTCTCTCTCTCTCTCTCCCTGACCTCTGATCTTTCTCTAGAAACCTGACTATCTATGTTGTCAAACTGTTGCTTTCGGTTTCATCATTCATTGAATATTGATGCCAGCAAAGAACAATTTGTCCAGGTAGACTTCATAGATTAAAACTTTTTTTTTTTTGGAGGATGGCGAAGAAGAAAGAGGAGGTGTAAGAATGAGGTAGGGATAAAGAGGAGGTGTAAAACTTTCTGTTATATTAATACCGACTAGAATAATGATTAAAAATATTTAAATGATTTTAAAACATTTTTGAGTTTTTATTCTATTGTCTCGGAGATAACACGTTGAAATTGTAGGTTTAAAAAAACAAACAACCTAGCTTGAAATGTCTGCCATGGAGCTAGTATTTCCCATTGCTAGAGTTAACTGTTGTATGTCGAACTTATCACGTGATCAGTTTAGGATTAGGAATCGATATGTAGAAATATTCGTTCCGAAGAGTGTGCATCTGGACTTTGAGGAATCGATTCTACATTGTAATCTAACTTCTGACTTCCGACTTGCAGGAAGTTATTTGGCTCTGGAGCGAACAAATAAGAAATATAAACAAAAAAAAAGAGAGGGAGAAAGAAGTAAAAACAAAGAGAGTGTGTGTGTGTGTGTGTAAAAACAAAGAGAGTGTGTGTGTGTGTGTAAAAACAAAATAAGCTAAATATTAAAAAAAAAAAGCAACGCATATCTAATGGAAAGAACTGGGTATTTATTTATATGCTTTTCTTTCAATACCGCAATATTTATTTCACTTAATATCAAAGATAAAATAATTGATTACCACTAATTAATTGGTTAATTTTTTAAATTGATTCTTATTCTTATGAATAATTGTACAAAGTTACATCTCGATCCAAGAAAGGTGGGAGAAATAACGTGAACAAAAATTATACCAGACAGACAGACAGACAGACAAAGTGAGCTGATATAGGCTTTGTAAAAAAATGAAGAAGAGAAAGAAGAAATGTGATAGCGTATTCATGGCTGTGTTTATTTTTTGTTCCGCTCGTGCGAGGAATCAATAGTGAAAAAAAGTTGCCCACTCTTTGCTTTCTCGCTCTCCTTCTCTCTCTCTCGCACTTTCTCCTTGCGAGGGGTCAAAAGGAAACGAAAGTTGGACCCCAAAAAAAAAAAGATTCTGTTCTGAACGAAAACGTTTGGCCTCCCCCCTCTTTTCTTTCTTTGTAAGTCTTCTGTAACATATAGGTCAGGATGCTCTACGACTTTGGCAGATAACGGGTGGAGATTTCAGGAAGGCATCACTTCCAAAGGGAGATCATCGATTAGAAAAACATAAGTAAACAGTGCTTTAGTCCCCGGCCTTCCATTGTGAGTTATCTGCCCGCCGTTGACTGGCTATCTGCTGTATCGTTTTGCACCCGCCCAACTCAGCCCGGCAACACAGGGAAGAATGACGCGAGGTGAAATTGAACAAATTTGAGACACACCTGGGGGATAGACACGCGAATGAGAATCTGTAGATGTTTGGTAAACACGGAGGTGCCCCCCCCCCCCCCACTACCACACAATTTTTTTTACTTTTTTATTTTTTTTTGTTTCTTCCAATACTGCTTGCCACATTGCAAAAGTCATTTAGTTTGGGCTTTTTATTATTTTTTAGTCTTGGCTTCCCTTCTTTAATCAGTCCTGGCATATTTCTCCGCTATCTCGAACAGTCGGTCCACTGTCCGTTTGTGGTCTTGTAAATCTTCCCGCGTTATCTCAGCTTGACAAAACATGCCATTGTATTAGATCTCGCCATTTGACGCGAGATTTTGTGTCGAGACTTTTTGAAAATATTGAAATGGAAAGTGCACTTGTACAAGATGTAATAACTTTGTGTGTGTGTGTGTGTGTGTTCTTCCTAGAATGATAAAACGAAATAAATAAAAAGGGTCCAAGAGAGAAACAGATATTATGTTATCATGAAAATACTTGTTCCAGATCTGCTAAAGTTTACACATTGGATAACGAAGTGAAGGCGGTCAGAAGTGAAGGCGTGAGAGAGAGGGGGAGAGAAGATGGTCTATTATAAAGATAGATATTAAAAGGCAATTTAATGTTTGGAGAGAGAGAGAAGAAGGAACTAAAGACAGTTATAAACAGTGGCATAGATAGGATGGAGGGAGGGGGGGGGGGTCTAAATTTTAAAATCCATTCAAAATGTGTTTTTTACATTAAATACTACGCCATTAGCTCATGTCATGATGTCGAATGTCAAAATGCCTAACCCCTAAAGAGGTCAAGGACCCCCGGGCTCCCAAAGCCCTTGCTATGCCACTGTTTATAACTATGCATTAAGAAATGGGAAAAATCTATCTATCTAAATGTTTGCATGCCTTTCTGTTCTACACATCTACCAATACCATAGTCTTACGTTTTCTTCACCTTTAAATATCTCTTTTGCGCATTCGGTTAAGCGTAGACGATCCTGAAACTAATATATTTATCATGAATGACGAGACGCCGCATTCGTGCTAACTAGCCCAATATAATTCATTAAAAGTTTGTTTTCTGCAGTTTTTTTCCCCCACTAATTTTTTAAAATTATTTTCATTGGTTGAAATGGAAAATCCATTCTCTGAAGAAAAAATAAATAACATTAAAACAAAAATAAACAGTCTATGTTTGATGGCAATTGTCACATGGTGCTGTCGCTTCTCTATACAACTAAGAAAGAGCTAAGGTCACTGACCACTAGTTGGATCGTCCGTTGTGATATTTGGAACCTGCTGAATGCTGACCTATTTGTCTGTCTCTCAATGGCGACGTATGAATCATAGCCACGTCTCTGGTGGCGGGAACATTGTGTCTTTTTGGCCTATTGGCTTGTTGACTATTTCATCAGTCATCTCCCTAGACAATCTTTTTTAACCTTCGGGGGGGGGGGGGAGGGATGGCAATGATTTGCGATATGATACCAGATTTATGTGAGCTCTGATAATACTGATATACAATCTAAATTGTTCACAGTGCCACATTGCGCGTGTAAGTCAAATAGATTTATTTATCTATCGAGCATTCACTTGCTTTTAAGTCTCTCGAGGAGGCGTCGAGGGTTATTGTAATAGAGGATCTGTTGCCCGATGTGACATTTTTCTTGCAGCATTACATTCACTCCACCAATCCATCTCTTTCGTTGTATCCTGAATATCAAGATACACACATCGATAAATTGGTATCATCACATGGTGGCAGAATCACTTTCACATTTTCACACGTTGAGATCTATGGGGCAGATGATGTAAAGGTTACCTGTTTATGTGGCCTACGGCTAACGAGGGTGTCATGTGGCCAGCACAACGACCAACCGCCATTACTTTTCCCCTACTAATGTCAGGTAGCCATTAGACCTGGGTGGACTCAGAGGCGCCCAAGGATCCCAAAATTCAAGATCCCAGCCTTCACCGAGATTAGAACCAAGGACCCCAAGATTTGGAAGACAATTAGCATTTAGAACCTTATATATATTTATAAATTATAGTTTTTATATAGCGCTACTTTCATGTTTATAGCATGCTCAGGGTGCTATGATCGAATCTCATTTTTGGACCAGTGGGGGGAGAGGGTATCTGGGAGAAGGTTTTCAAGGCTGCCTTATATTTATATTTTAATTTATATCCTTACATTTTATTTTGCGATACATGTCATGAGGAAATTCACTAATAAATACAGATATATGGACCAGAATGAAAACATTACAGATCTATGTCACGAAATCATCGTCAACATTAAACAAATAAGACTAGCAATAAACATGTGTAATTGAAGTCCATAGGTTACAGTCGTCGAGATTATTTGTAATGTATTTGTGTCTTTATAATTGTTTACCCTGCAGCGGTATATTTTTATAGATTTAATTTATATTCATATTTTTTAATTATCATCTAATCTGATTCAAACATTGTTTTCTCCTTCCGTCTTGAGAATTAGATTGATAACAAATTTGAGATATTCATAAATGATGTATTTGACTGTGTTAAAAATGAATACAAGGAAGAGACATAATCCTCGATTCGATAGCAATATCTTACAATGCAATTATTACGTTCAAAAAAAAAAATCCTTCGGAAAAAAAAGCGGAAATAAGAAAGTAATGAATATATTAATATTAATTGATAAATACTTCCGGGACCTCGGAGATATGTCTGAAATATGTCTCTTTATCTCGCTCTCTTTATCTTGAAGACGAGAATTTATAAAGATCTGTCTGCTACATGTCATTGCATAAATCTACGGGGAGGGGGGGGGGGGGAATATGCCATTTTGTTTTTGTCTGAGTTAGCAGTGACGTCCCCTTGTCAAGCTCACCCAAGCGTTCAAAGTCCCACAACTCAAGGAGTAAAACTAATTTTAGCTCATCAAATATGCAACCTGGGTTGCCTTAGCAACCTTTATATGGGTATTGAAAGGATGGCAGAATTTTTTTTTTTTAAAGTCATTACTATCTTGGCAGAATTTTTTAAAAATTTCGTTGAGTGATAACACTACTGGTTCTAACATGCAGCGTGCGATAGTGCAGGATTAATGTTTGTCAGACTTAAAAATGTGGCTTTATAAATGCATTTCGAGTCGAATCTGTAAATTCAAAAATAAGCTGACTCTCAAATAGTCTCAGTACCCTCGTCTAGACCCAGTCATTACTTCGTGGCCGAGCTCGTGAACAGTTAGTAGTAGATGTTGAGACTAAGATCTATAAGATTGTGTCACTATCGCATTAGTGTAAGATTGGTTGCAAGGGCGTCACTACCGTATTAGTGTAAAATTAGTTGCAAGGGCGCCGTTGTCTAGGATTGAATGCTATGATACATTAGTCTGGGCGTTGAATGTTTGGATACAGGCGCCCTAGAATGGCGTTGGACCCTTTGATATAGTAAGACGTCCTAGTTATTATCCATACTTTGCCCTTTTCTGTTGTTGAATGTTACGATATATAATGAGCGCCCTTGTTTTGAACACCATACGTCCGGTATTGATTACTTTGGCGTTGTAGTCAGGCGCCCATTTCTGGCATTTATGCCTATTTTTTTGTATATCATGGCGCCTTAAACCAGCGTTCAGTTCTAATGCATTTCAGAAAGGGCGTCCTTGCGGCACCTTCGACATAGTCACGGGGTCACGGAGGTCACGGTCCTTGTCAGGTATTTTGTTTCCTTAACAGTTGAAATTAGCGCATAAAAATTGAAAAAAAACAATCGAAAATTAGAAACAAGGGAGGGCAATCCGAGTTAGCTTCTGCACTCGATACTTTCAAAAGCGGCGTGCATTTCAAGCACACTATCACCGCAGCTCACGTGACTGGATTTTTGTTCATTTATCCCTAGTCGACGTTAGTACCAGATAATAAAGATATAAATAGAAATCTTCAGCTTAATTTTACATACATATTACCTTTCATTAGTCTATAAAAAGTGGAAAGAATGGGGAGGGGGTGGTGCGGGGGGGGGGGGGGGTACTGTTAGAAATGGGGAATTGAATATAGTTTTACAAATAAACGAGCAATAAAAAAAAACTTTGGTTCTCTGTTACACCGTGGCCGACCTGGAGGGTATGCTGTAGCCCAACATAGGACTTTGCCCAGTCCTAACGGCAACGGATTAAACCAAGACCGTTCGTTGTAGAGGGCCTGAACACTGACCTGCAACGTCACGACCTGTGGGCGATTTAGACCAATAGCTTGTTGCCAAGTCACAGGTCTACCTTTGGTCTGTATGGAGTCTCGCTTTCTCTCTTTTTGCTCGCCTCTGTTTTCATCTAGCTCCTTCTCACACACATTTTCTCAAACTTTCTCTCACAGTCTCTTTCTCTCCGTCTGTCTCTCTCACACACACTATCTCAGACTCTCTCGCTTGCTCTCTCTTTCTCTATCCCTGTTCGTCTCCTTCCTTGAGTTGTCTCTCTGTCCATCTGTCTTTTCTCTCTCTTTTCATAGTGTGTCTCGCTGTTTTCACAAAACTTATATCAATTCACTCTGTCTGTCTGTCTGTCTGGTACATATTTTTTGAACACGTTATTTCTCACACTTCCCATTCTCGGGTGAAGTTGAACGTTTTGACTCTATTAACTGTCACAAGCAAAACACGAATCAATTAATAAATAATTTAAAAAAATAATTTATTGAGTGTGTTTAATATAGAAAAGGGAAATAAATCTTACAATATTGACATATATGACAGTAAATGTACAGTTCTTTCTGCAATTTAATCCTTTATTTTTTCTATAAAAGATTTTTATATTATTATTTTGCTTGTTCTCTTCGTCCTTTCGATTTCCCCTGTTTTTATGACCTCCCTTGAAGCGAGATTCGGAGAGAAACTTTTCAGAGGAAATTAATACAATAAAATGTTCATATACAAACAAAAAAAAAAGAAAAAGTGTAAATCCTGCCAATGAGTCAACACCGGGTACGATACGGTGTTTGAACTCACGCGAAGTCGCTTCACGGCTCGATGGACGCTATTCTCACCCGCGCAACTTTTTTTTTTTCTTTACATTTTTTTTATTTGTTTTGATATTTACAAAAAAAAAAGTGAGTCGCATAAAATAGGAGTCGATCATTTTAGACGTCAATCGCACACGAGGCTGTTAGGTGTGGGTGTGGGCGTATTTGTGTGGGAGAGAAGGGGGGGGGGGCTGAGTTGAATAAGACTATATCTTTGTTCAGAGGAGTCACAATGAGTCACGTGACGAAGGGTTGTTTCATTACCCTAACCCCCTCCCTCTCTCGTCTCCCCCCCCCCCCCCCCCCCCAACAATGTTGAGCGATAAGACTAATGGACTGAGCATGCAGTGGTCAGGCCTAGACTTACTAATGGCGTGAGACGGAGACTTGACTCGGGGACTTTGATTTCAAGAGATCATTATTTTAATGGCCGCCCCCCCCCCCTTTTTTTTAACTCATCTAGTGCGTGTATGTCTCTTTTTGGGGGTGGGGAAGGTGTGTCAAGAGATAACGGTGGGAGATAAGGCGTTTTTATATGCAATTGTCTGTTTACCTGATGCGCAATGTAGGTATTTCTGTAAGCAACGATACCCTACATTTGTTTGACTCGGCACATATACTTCGTCACGCTTGTCACAATAAAGCAAAACATTAAAAAAAATAATTTAAAAATAAAGTTTATACGTCACGTGATTAGATCAATTAGTTTAGATCTAAACCACTAACAATAAATCTGTGCAGTCAGAAATATTTGTATTGATTGTTTTTGTTTAGTGCTATTAGCATTTAGCTCCGGGCTTCACTGATTGTATTGTTTACCATTGAAATGTGTTCGTCATTACTTTCTCACAAAACATTTACAACAAACAATGAGGCAATATAAACATACATAGCACATGGCCATCGCGGGGATAAACAAGACTTGGCCATCATGAGGATAAACTAGGCTTGGCCATCGTGGGGATAAACTAGACTTTGCCATCGTGGGGATAAACTAGACTTGGCCATCGTGGGGGTAAACTAGACTTGGCCATCGTGGGGATAAACTAGGCTTGGCCGTCGTGGGGATAAACTAGGCTTGGCCGTCGTGGGGATAAACTAGACTTTGCCATTGTGGGGATAAACTAGAGCTGGCCATTGTGGGGATAAACTATCCAATAAGACCACAATAATAAAACAAACCACGTGACTAGATGCTGTGCACTTGAAAATAGTTCATCAACACTAGTGAGAGGATGCATGGTGCTTTCTGCTACTTGACGTTAATGTTTCGTGACGTCATCTCATCTATAGAAGTCTCTGCACTGAGCATCGTGGGACATTTACATAAAGGGTTACGACACGGTATGCTGCGTCACAGACTCACGCCGAACAGTCACCACAGTTTTAAAGTAAACCAGAGATTCCCAGCCTATGCCCCGAGTGATATATTCGGCCCATGTTGCGATGTTACATAGTTTCTAGAAATTTCTTCCCCCGGTGCCAAATGAAGCCGCAGATCCTCGGTTCCATTGAACGCGGAGACCTTTTCTTGGGGGGAGGAGGGCGGTAATGCGGCCCGTGACATGCATGTCGGGATTGTATATGGCCTACAGGAAAAAGATAAGATTGGACGCCACTGAAGCAGACGATGTCATAATGAAGAGACTGACTTTCGAAAGCTGCGAGTCTAGACCGGAGGGAACACACACAAAAAAAGCAGCAGTCTGTATGAAGGGAATAGTGACTCAGAAACAAGAGCTGAAAAAAAGGAAGGTTGAAATGATCGTTTTGATAATACAAGTTTTATTTACTGATGGAGAAATGCAAGACAGACACAGTATCGATACTACAGATTATTCGTGTTGTCTTGAGCATATTTTATAGGCGTCTTTGGTAAGAGACTTTCCAGGATACGCATTGATTCAAACTGTTACACAAAAACTGTATCGATACAGCCCATTACTGTGTGTTGCCCGTTGCATTGCATAGGCGTCTTTGTAGCAGACTTGATACGCATTGATTCAAACTAATCTATTTGGAACATTTGTTGCATCGACTGAAAGTTGTTGTTTTTAAAGCGCATGATTAAGCAGTGGGTAGTCTGCTGACACGGTCCATCAATTTTACTCCCATCCCCCTTTACCCTACCCCCTGGCGCATCGAGCTGGCACGCGCAGAGGTGAACACATGCACGTTTTTAATTGGCGCGGTTTCGTCCGACGTCTGCGACCATTATACATGACTTCCAATCTCCAGTCGACTGTTGGCCGAGGGTCTTTTTTTTTTTAGGGGAGAGTGAGGGGGGGTGGGGTTAAGGAAACAAGTGACGGTTCATTTTGGCGCTCTAAAACGAAAATGATAATACTAAGGGTAGTGGTCAACTTGTAATCATCCCCAAACGCAATCTGGGACAGCGGTTTAGATGGAAGGCAGACAGTATGGCGAGGCGTGGAAGGTGGGGGAGGGGGGCCTCCACGAGCGTTAATTAAATTGTTTTGTCGCGTGAAACTGTTGTTTTGAAACAGTCCGCTTCATCGATTTCATTATTTTAATCAATGTGTTTATAGCGCTCGTTCTTCACGGCGTTACGTCTGCTCCGTGCGGTGACGTTGTAACAGCAATGACTCGTGAAGTTTCCTGATGGATTATTGCTCGAGCAGTTGTCGTGTGTCATCATTGGAGGAAACAGAAGCAAAGCAGTAGAAAGAAAACATCGGGTTTTTTTATGGAATATTTTTTTATTTCATCCTTTTATATCCTAACTAATATCATTATCCTTGGGCGTATTCCGAGATGCCTTTATGTGGAGGTGCAATATGGCGACATTTACTGCCAGTGTCTTTTTCCTCTTTAATCATTAATTGAATTTCTTTTATATCAAAATCTGAAAACTCTTTTTTTTATAGTTGGGGGTGGGGGGAGAACGAGCTGGGGGCATTTAATTGACATCCAGGCAAGGGCGTAGCATCAATGGAGCGAGGGAGATCATTGGTCTTGGCCGATTACTATTAGTGGCCTACATTGACCATTCAAAGATTGTCGTTTTATGTCAGTATTACTGTTAAAGGTACTTTCTAAATTAAGTGTAAGGACACTATTACTTACTGACACATTGAAGTGTCTTTGCTTAAATCTGCTGATACATGACTCGATTTTTTTTTGACATTCAACCGACGAGTTTCTTGAGGGAGTGTCCACATCATCATGTTTTTGAGCCCCGGGCACTGTGATATTTTGCTACTCCACTGCATCCAGAATGTGACCACGCAATGACACGTATTGACTAAGTGTTTGTGTGACCAGTGGTACTTGTAAGTTTAGTAAAGCCTCTTCTCCGTCTCTCATCCGGGACAGTGCCTGCTATAAATAACACTGAACATTTGATACGGCTATTTTATAATGAGACATTTAAAAAACAAAATGAAAAGCATGTAAGCTGTATGTAGACCTTCAGTCCAGGCACTGGCCTACATAACATTAAGGATAGTGCATGAGGCGTTACAATATCCCTTAAACCATTTCCCCAGCGGCCTATGTATGCAAACCTTTTTTTGTTTGTTTATCTGAAAAGCCCTGCGTCAGCTTACCTAATTTTTCACATCACACGCACTGGTGAGAGGCATTCATTTGTATAACCTTTCATTTACAATAAATTCATTCTGCGCATTAAGCATCCGCATTAATGTCTTACATGGTACTCTTTTATTTCATCAATCATTGAAAGTTTTTTGGTTTCGTTGTTGTTGTTTTTTTCTCTATGATTTAATTAATTACTTTAGATTTCTTTTCTATGTGCATTAACTACTGTGTCAGAACCAAGCCATTTGATCACATTCATGTAGTTTATTTTACATTATCTCAAATGAAGTAATTATTTCAAGCTGCCTCCCTTTTCAAACTAAATAGAATTCTTTTTTTTTTAAAGTAATTTTTATACTAAACATGCTGGCTAATTATAAGAATATTTTTTAAGAATTTTTTTTTATATTTTAGACTGGATCAATGATAAATATAAAGCGAAAACTGAAAACCAAAAAAATCTTATCTATTCTGTGAACATAAAATGTGTAGTCTGGTGTGAGCTATCGATAGTCTCAGCAATTGTCGAAGAGTGTGGATACGAAGGGATACACTGGCCAGTACAATAACAGGTTCTAAGTTTCACTAATTTCCAGGTGGATAAATTTGACCGACCAGAATTTTACCCACATGCTAACAAGCCGATTTTGACAGGGCATTGACCTTTACGTCATGGGATCCGTTTTTCTACAGCAAGGGCACATTTTCAATTAGATTCTCCCTAGCGTATGCTTTCTATCTCATACTCTCTCTCTCTCTTTCTCTCTCTCTCTCTCTCCAGTATACAAATATTAATACACTTTCAGCCTCTTTTTTCTTTCAGTCACAAATTTGTTCACTCTCACAGCTTTTTTTAAAATCAATTATGGACTCTCCTTTTCTCACATTGATTCACAGTCTCACTGACTCACAGTCTCACTGACTCACAGTCTCACTGACTCACAGTGTCACTGACTCACAGTCTCACTGACTCACTGGCTCTCTTTTTTTCTCACTCATTCAATCCTTCTCCTTAATCCACTCTTTTTTTTTCATACTTAATCACTCACACCTTCACCGTCATCTCTCACTCTCTTTCTCTCTCTCTCTCTCTCTTTCTCTCACTCTCATTCTCTCTCTCTCTCTTTCTCTCCTTCTATGTCTCATTTCGTCTAGCAGTCTCCCTATGACAAATTGTTGCAGCAGAATTGGAATAAAAACATATTTAAATACAATGTTTTCGTCTAAATAAAAAAATTTTTTTTTTGGCACGACCTAGATTTACAAGAAACAACCTCATTCTCAGTTTCCGTTTTTCCTCTTGCTCAGCTTTCAATGACACAAATTACATCAATAGATAAATACAGCGTACATAAATAGACAGCCCCTCTCCCTTTTTTTGTGTTCGTTCCTTGTGTAGAGCTCATTAACATTACTCACACGGTGTCCCACTGCGGTCAGCGCCTCTGCAAGTCCATCGCAAGTAATAACTTTGACATTTATCATGCCATTTGCCATGTCATTTGGCCCCAATCTCAGCTGAACTGATTGACAAGGATAAGCTAGAAAAAAAAAAACCAGATAAAAGAATTTATTTAAGAAAAAAAAAAAACAACAAAGAAATATTTGTAAATCCCCTAAAAAAAAATTCTAAAAATATTTCAAAAGTTTCGTCAAAACTCAAAAAATAGGGAAAAAATCATGTATAAAATTTCACCCCAAAGAAAAAAAAAACGCAACTTTTATTTACACAGAGATTCCAATCTATTTGTTTATTTATTTTTTGTTCCTCGAATATGAAACACTTTTTTATTTCGTTGCTTGTTTTTTAAAAAGCAAGTCGGAGAATGCAGAGACGAAACAATTTCTGTTTCTTATACCGTAGTCTTCACAGACTTGCTTTCTAAATGAATCGAAATTAGGTCGTAAATCTTCATTAGGACACAAGGAGAAAGGGGAAGATAACTACTTTTTTTGGTGTATGTCTCAAGGGAGTTAATGTGTGTGTGTGTGAGTATTTGTATTACAAGTGACGGATTGCATGAAATGTATATGTATTTGTGTTCATTGTGTGCATACATGCTGGAGTAAAAAAAAGAGAAAGGGAGAGAGAGGTAGGTATGGGGAGGGAGAGAGAGGTAGGTATGGGGAGGGAGAGAGATGTAGGTATGGGGAGGGAGAGAGATGTAGGTATGGGGAGGGAGAGAGATGTAGGTATGGGGAGGGAGAGAGAGGTAGGTATGGGGAGGGAGAGAGAGGTAGGTATGGGGAGGGAGAGAGAGGTAGGTATGGGGAGGGAGAGAGAGGTAGGTATGGGGAGGGAGAGAGAGGTAGGTATGGGGAGGGAGAGAGAGGTAGGTATGGGGAGGGAGAGAGAGGTAGGTATGGGGAGGGAGAGAGAGGTAGGTATGGGGAGGGAGAGAGAGGTAGGTATGGGGAGGGAGAGAGGTAGGTATGGGGAGGGAGAGAGAGGTAGGTATGGGGAGGGAGAGAGAGGTAGTTATGGGGAGGGAGAGAGGTAGGTATGGGGAGGGAGAGAGAGGTAGGTATGGGGAGGGAGAGAGAGGTAGGTATGGGGAGGGAGGGAGGAAGAGAATGGGAGAAAGAGGGAGGTATGGGGAGGGAGAGAGAGGTAGGTATGGGAGAGGTATGGGGAGGTAGGTAGAGAGAGTGGGAGGGGGAGAGAGGGAGAGGGGAGAGAGAGAAAAAAATCGTTGAAGAAAAATAACATTTTGATGGATTAAGAGAATGGGAGAGAGAGGTAGGTAGTGAGAGAGAGTGATTTAAAGGGAGATAGGAGGAGGGAGAAAGTGAGATATAGGAAGAGAAAGAGAGAAAGTCGTTTAAAAAAAACAAAAAAAAAACAATTGATACGGATCAATGTAAAGAGAGACAACACTTTTGAAAGGAGAGACC